>CABHPQ010141674.1:0-24324 GCA_902168405.1 Peromyscus aztecus
AATAAATAAATAAATAACTCTTTAAATTTTTTTAAAAATCAATGCCGTAGTCTGAGGGAGAAAAGAATGATTACAATAATGAAAGGGATGCCCTTCACAGCACAGTACCTAAAAAGCAGAAGGGACCACAGGGAAGCCTACAGACACACGCCTGTAACCAAAGGCCACCATGAAGGTGGTTCCCAACACTCCCAGGGTGACTAGGTGTTTTGTGTATGTGTTTTTTTGTTGAAAGGGTGTGCTAAAAGAGATCTGCTTTTTTTGTTTGTTTTCTTTTAAAGCAAAGAGCAGCTTTATCAGCAATATCTATTTGTACCCTAGATAGAAGAAGGAGAATACTGACGCTTGAATATCAGTGGCTGCCAGCACAGGGAGGCTGTGGAATTTGCCAGAGCACAAAAGAGAGAAGAAACATTTTCTGTGGACAGCAAAAACTGGTGTCACCAGTATCTTGACTTTAAGATGTGATTTTTCGATTCCACTGTTAATAGTTCTAAAATTCGGACATGATCTATAATCCAAGTGGGCATAGGACATGGGAGGGCTGGTTTAGGCATGCTTCAAATCAAGATAATATTGTTCATGTTCTCCAGTTCCTTTAAGTTTTATAGAAGTATGGTTTTAATTAAAATGCCAATAAAATCCAAAAGTGGTAGTATCCTTCCAGGTCAACATATTTCCGCACCGGAATAACACTTTTCCATATCAGTTACACTATGTACACAATAACCTAGCCATGGGGGTAACCTGGAAACAATGTTGGTAAGTTAGGTTCTCGGGCCAGCAAGACAGCTCAGCAGGTAAATGCGTTTGCCAGGCAAGCCTGACGACCTGAGTTCCAGGCCTCAGACCCACGGTAGAAGGAAAGAGCTTGCTCACAGATGTCCTCTGACCTTTACATGCGCAACTGTGCCTCATGAGAACTGACATTCACACCCACAGCATAGAAACATGCACACACACAATGATAAAATGCATTTTAAATAGACAGAGATTCTTTGGGGCAGGAGTCTTGTCTGGAGACAGAGTTTCACCCTGTAGCACAGGCTAGCCTCAAACTTGTGACAGGCACTCCTCCTGCTTCAGCTTTTCAAGCGCTGGTCTTACAAGTATGAGTCAGGCTCTTCAACTGAAGGGGTCATATCCTGGGGCTGACTTTTCTAAACACAGTGGACAGAGACAGAATCCTATCTCGTAGGGTTGGGGAGATGGCTTGGTGGATAAAACACTTGCTACACAGTCATGAGGAACAGAGCTAGATTTCAGTTTCCAGCATTCATGGGGGTTGGCTCACAACTATCTGACTCTAGCTCCAGGGGATCTGATATCTCTGGCCTCCATGGTGCCTGCACTCATGGGGGAGGGCACATACCCATACACAGACATATGCACATACACATAATTAAAAAGAGAAACATTTAAAAATGATTTTTAAAATTGTGTACTAAAATAAAGTACAAGAGCCTTAGCATTTGGTTGTGTTAAGTATATTACGTTCAGGCCAATCAAAGCCTGTACTTCCCTGCTTTTCTTGCTAATAGAACCTCAGTTCAGCCCAGGTGTCAGCTTGGGTGACTGCAGTCTCAAGGCCCAGGTCACCCTGGTGAGGAAGGGTGTGTTCTGAGTCTACTGGGAACTTCTGGAAAGATTTTGCTTCCCTGGCTCCTTCCCTTTTCATCTGCATGTGGCTCAGCCCCAACTGTGACACTCTGGACTAGGAAACAACATGCTGAGATTTGGATGGTACACTGGACAGCTGAGCCTGGGCAGCCATGATGATCTTCCCACCCACAGAACTAGGTGACTCAGGATGAGGATCCCGAGCAGTTGCTTTGTAGCGCTTTCCAGGTTACTATTATTAAATCCGCTCCCATCCAAGCCTGGCTGGGAAGGTTTCTTTCTCCAGTGACTAAAGTGCCTTCATGGTTGGCACTGTTTCCTTCCATCTAACAAGTGGATGCTCGATGAATTACCGCTGAACTGAGCCGGATACATTACACACCAGAAAACCTCCATTTCTGTAATGGTAAGAAAAGCAATGAACGAGGGAACCTTCTTCCACTGTTCTCCCAATCAGGGCTAAGCAGTTTACTAGAAGTGTGGCTGAGACTTAACACTGACAAAGAAGAGCAACTCACGTCAAATACTGAGCTGTTCCTTGGAAACACTACCATGACTGCAAATTGAGAACTAAAACTTGTCAACCCCTAGCAACTGGCTTCTGCCAGTAGTAAGTGGTGACAAGAACTAGTGTATAAAGCCTTGGGCTCTCCACTTGCATGGAATTTTAGACAAAAAATTTAAATATTTATGAAATATTTGAGACATATTTAGACTAAAAAAATGTTCAGGCTAGGATGTAGCTCATTGATAGAGTGGATATTTAGCATGTGCAAAGCCCTAGGTTCCTCTGTACAAACTTTTTAATTCACTGCTTTTCTGAAATGCAAACTCAAGTATGTGTTCTATAGTTTATCTGGCAAACCAACTGATAATCAACCCTGAAATAAATTGTCTTGCTTTGAGGCATTGCATTTTAGGAGATTTGGTTACTTTCTTTGTTTGGTGACAAAGGCATGACACTATTACAAGATAAAAGTATTTGCAGGTCCTGGGTCTGTTACCTAATAAAATGCTTTCATATTCATAGGCATGGGCCCTCTGAGACCAGAGAACCCTCCTCTCTCATAGGGACTTTTCAAAGAATGAGGTGCTGAAGCCCTGGACAAAGGACACAGCAGAAAGGAAACTTTTGTTGTTGGCCACAGCTGAGTACATCTAGCAAACAAAGAAAGCATTCAACCTCCACCTTGCATCACTCCAAATGCTTAAACAAACTCCACGCAGAAAACAGAATGGGTGGAGATGAAATCTGATCAGTCTAATCTTGTGATTCTGAACTTCTCTTTCCTCTTTCTTTCTTTTTGGCTCCTGGGAGAGGTGATGAAAAGGCACAGAAAAGGGGGAGGAGAGAGAGGGAGGAAACTGGCATGATCAGATCTGCTCTTGGCAAATACCACTGCGAACTAGCTGAGAAAGGGGTGGCTCTGGCCTGGGGAGAGACAGATGCATAGCGTGGACGGACAAACAACCACAATGCAGTGGGGAGGAGTGTCCTGTGACCCTCGGTGCCCAGGACACTGAGCATTCAGCAAACGGTTTGTTGGACAGCAAAGGGAGCACATGGGCCTGGGGTGGGAGGACCAGAGATGGCTTCCCAAGGGGATGACTCCTGATGCTGGAAGAAGAATGGAAACGGCTCAGTGAGGCCACGGCACACTGGGAAGGAGGGAAGAGCCAGCGTGCTGGAGCCACCCATGCATGGAAGACAACAGCCCGGACAGGTGGCCAGGAGCAAGTTCTGGACCAGGTACAGATGGAGAAATACCTGGTCCAGAACTGAAGCCCAAGTGGAGTAAGGATGCTTTGAGAGGCCAGAGACAGATGTCTGGTCCGTTTTTTTCCTCTAACGGGGAAACTGAGGAAAGGAAGGACCGAAATGAGACGAAGAAAAACTGGAGCCCTGGCAAGAGGAGGGAAGCCAGGTTAGAATGGCAGGAGGACAGCAGACCAAGAACTCTGGATTAGACAGACAGGGTGTGTGTGGCTGGGACAGGGGACAGGCCACACAGAAACAAGACGTACTTGGGCTGGGCCAACGGGAGACATGGAGAGTAGACAGCGGTTTTCTTGGGAACAGAATGGAAGACATTAGTAAGTTGAGCGCTGTCTATCACAGGATCTTGGGGAAGGAGAAGCCTCAAGAGATGATGCCACAGGCAGAGAGAGGTGGACAGTACCACAGATGAAGAGAAGAAAGGTCTATGCTAGGAGTGATCACTCTGGGTGCCCTTTGCAAATTCCAGTCCCCCCGGAACAGGGATCTGATATGGCCAGCTGTCTGCAGCCCCTGCTGGGGTTCTGTGAGTCATTTTTCCACAGCGGGTGTGGAGGTAGGTGGCTCATGCAGAAAAGGGGACCCAAATGCACTTAATTCACTTAGAAACACACATGGAAACAGCAAAAGCCTCTAGAAGAGGAAAGTCAGATTCATTGAGATCATTGTTTTAAAGGCTCCTAAAGTCCGGAGTAGGGGCTGGGAGCATAGCCAAGAATCCCCAGAGACATAAGTTACTAAAAGGTCACTGGGTGGCAATGCCTGAACAGTTTAGTGCATGGGGACAAAGAGGCAGTATACAGCCAGGGAAAGCTGGCCACTCCAAGATCTAGCCTTTCAGTATAAAAAAAAAAAGTGTGGGGGGGTGGGGGTGGAGAAATGGCTCAGCGGCTAAGAGGACTTGTTCTTGCAAAGGACCTGGGTTCAAGTACCAGCGCTTACATGGTTATTCGAAACTGTCCTTCACTCCAGTTCCAGGATGTGCATGATACAGACATACATGTAAGCAAAATACTCATACACATAAAATAAATAAATAAATAAATAAATAAATAAATAAATAAATAACTTTAAGCATTAAAAAACCCAATTAAACAACAGCAAACATAATCTCAGAGCTGGAGGGATGACTCAGTAGTTAAGAGCACCTGTTGCTCTTGTACAGGCCCCAGGTTCAGTTCCTAGAACCCACCTGGTGGATCATAACCATCCATGTCTCCAGGTCTAGGGGATCTGACCCCTCTTTTGACCTCTGAGGGCACCAGGTATGCATCCATGTGCTGCACATGTACACATGCAGGCAAAATACTCAGATACATAAAAAAGTAAACAAACCTAAAACTGTAAGCGATAGATACATCTGTATCTCAAAGACTGCATCTTGGAGTCACAGAGTGAATCGCTATTTCTTCACGCCCCTCCCAGCATGCACGAAACGTCTTTTCCAAGACGCCATTTGCACAAAACTAGAAGCACACTACTGCAAATGGATTAAAAACATGCAAGCTTTGCAGCTGAATAGAGTTGTGACCCATTTTAAAAGGACAAGGAGTGCTTCACAAAAGCAGATTAAAGACAAACCAGAGTCTGCAACTTGTCTCACTAAGAGTCAGGGAGTGTTTTAATCATGCATATAGTAAATATTTTTATAGTAGGAAGTAAGTCAGCAAATGAATACGTACCAAGAAAAAAAAATATGCAGGGTCTTTCCAAGGCTCCTGTGAACCTTGCCCCCTTTAATGTACTAACTCACACACCCGTCTTGAAGCCAGGCTGTGAATGAAGTGAAGAGCAGTGTCCAAGGGTGAAAGGGACGGCAGAAGGAGTGGTGTGTTTGCCCGTTGCCAGGTGCAGGGGCAGCACCATCACAGTGCGTGTGAGGAGAACCAGATTCCACTGACTGCGTCCTGGACCCACCCGTCTGTTGCTACACATCGGGATCTGGTGTGCAAAGCAGACAGCGCCAGGGTTCATGTGGGAATTTACTGAGACTTTCATTCTCTCAAGGACCCCACAAGACCCACGGACTCATTCATAAGATATGCAGGTGACTGACCCGCATGCAAAGCGCATGTGCACAATGGCACTAGAGGAACCAGCCCAGACATCTGTAGTGTTACCCTCCAGACAAAGGCAACATGGGGGACAGGCAGGGGACAGAAGCTACCCTGCAGTCCTTTAAATATATTACATTTTGGTTTATGATTTCTGTTGCATTTTAAATATAGTGCTGTTTTCCTTTTCTTTACCCATTAGCATTATTTATTTAATTTTAGTTTTTTTGAGACAAGATCTTGTGGAGCCCAGTCTGGCTTCTAACTTTTTTTTTCTCTCCCGTCTCAGCTGTGTTAAAAGCCTGAAATATCATGTCCAACTCATAAACCTTAATTTTAATTTTATTCAAAAACTTTGTTGTAGTGTGTGTGGTGTATGTATGTGTACATGTCTGTGTGTGTGCACATGTGTATATGGGGTGCCTTGGATAGGTGTGTGTGTGTGTGTGTGTGTGTGTGTGTGTGTACACATGCTCAGGTACATGTGGAAATGAGAGAATGGTACAGAGTGTCTTCCCCAGTCATTCACCTCCTTACTCTTTCGAGACAGGGTCTCTCACTGAACCTGACACTCACCTTTCAGCTAGGCTTGGTGGACAGAGGGCTCCAGCGATCTTTCTGCCTTTGCTGCATGCTGCTTCTCTCTTTACATAATAGTGTAGGGAGAAGGGAGATACAGTTTTAAGGTTAACATCTGCGTTACATTTTTTCTCTCCGATGACCGTTGCTAACTGACTTGTTAGCAAACCTGGGTTTTCGCCACATGCCAACAAGTCCCTTGGAGCATTATCAAGAAGAATGAAATGTAATTAGACTCCCCGCACAGTCACACACCTGGAGACAGGTGTTTTACAACAGGTCTAAGCACATATTTCCCATCTGCAATGGCAGTCCTGCTAACTGAATAGCTACCTTCGTGCAATAAATGTAAACTTAGGAGGTGACAATCATGTGTCCCTCTACAGTGTCTGACAAACAGGAGGAGGGGATCCATGATTAACAGTAAAAGCAAGAATAATGACCAGCACTTAGGCACAGGGAGAGCACTTAGGCTCTCCCTGCAGTGCTCTGCTTCCCATTTGACTCCTCCAAGCCAAAAGAATGAAAGGAACCCCCAGTTCACTCCTGATTGCCAAGAGGCCACTCCTACACCGAGCTGTCCCCTCCTGGGCAGCATCCACAAGGACCCCTGAAAGCGCCCTTCCTCTGGAGTTGAATCTCTCCTTCACCATCACTAAGACACTAAAGACTAGCTTCTTTCCCACAAATATCTGGCGACTTATGAAGGTAAATATTGCATATTTGGTTACTCTTATATAAACTGGGTCCCAGCAGCTTCACTCAACCACTTTATAGTTTCCAGGGTCTTCTTAAGCCTGCTTGAAAGGGGCTGAACTCTCTGTGCCCTTCTGTTAGCTGTGATGTGGACACTTCCCGGTGAACTCAACTGGAAAGCCAAGAACAAGAATGAGGAAAGAGAGAGATCAGTCTCCAGTCACCGGGACAACTAATTACATTCTAAGCAAACGACGTGACGGGAGCAGAGGCCAGGGTTGTGGGGAGTTACGCTAGAAGAGCAGGACGCTTTGATGTTAGACTATCTGGTTGAAGATTAATCAACCAACAAGCACAAATAGACCAAGAAGATTTATAGTGACTTGAAAGAGGAAGTCCACGTAGACATGGCAACGAGATCATGGGCTTTGACTCTGCCACCCACTACCCACTGAGCTGACTAGGAGCACCAGCAACTGGCTACTTTGCAAAAAAGAAAAAAAAAAAAAGAAAATGAAAACCAAGTATCCTCTCTCTCCCCTTCTCTGTCTGTGTGTGTGCATGTTTCTGTGTGAGCGCCACTACGCACATGCTGCAGCGTGCGTGTGGAGGGCGGAGGACAAACTGACTGGCAGTCCTTGCCTCCCACCTTGTTTTATACCAGGTCTACTGATGTTTGCTGCTGTGCCCCCAGAGGAGCTGGTTTGAGAGTTTCTAGATTCCTCTGCACAGGCTTCCCGACTCACTGTAGGAGTGCTGGGATTACAGATGCGTGCGCTACTGCGTCAGGCTTTTCATGTAGGTTCTGGGAATCTGAATCCAGACCTTCACGCTTCTGCTGCAAGCACTTACCCATTGAGCTAGCTTCCAGACACCCTCTCCCAAAGTTATTATTATTTTTGGTAATACTTTAGAATGTATAAATGTAGCCATCTTGGCTGTGGAGGATGTCAGGATGTCAGGACCCTCTGGTTCCGACAAATTACACTTCACACAAACAATACTGTGGTCCATGGAAAGGGTATCTCTCTCTCCTGTACGACTAATTTGAACCCCTGCTGGAGTTACTGTCTTATGCTGCTCCCTCCCCGTCCCCTCCATCCCCCACTCACTGCTCCATCCTGTCTTATGCTGCCCCCCTCCCCGTCCCCTCCACCCCCCATACACTCTGCTCCATACCTACATGCCATGCTGGCATGCTCTTACCAACAGTGTGGCGGCTTCCACTTGAATCCTTTATTATTTTTATTTTTGTTCCCCCATGAGAGCTTCAGTTCCTAGAAAGCAGGGCTGGGTGTTAATTCTCGATGGCCCCAGGGCTGGGATATGCCAAGTGACTGCTCACACTTCCTCAGGAGCCTCTGGGCTGTGCTTGGTAGCAGCAGTCAGTGCTGCGGAGGAATTAAGTGGCTCGGGACAGAAGCCACCCCCCCCATGTAGAATGTGGGTGCTTAAGCCACGGAGACAGTGTGTGGGAGACAGGACAAGGAGGACATGTGTAGGACTGCCACCTCCAACAAGTGCACCACAAGACTTCAAGTCACATTTTTCTCACTGTGAGAAGGAATGGCATCTTTCAGAAGGCTTTAGAATGGTGGGGAGCAGAGCAGATTTTGATGTGGAGCTCCCGCAAGGACCATGCACATTTATAATATCGATACAGACACTTTGTTGGCCAAAGTACATAAAGTTCTTTGACATGTTTTCGAGTCATATTTTCACTTTGTAGCCTAGGCTAGCTTTGAACTTGTGACCCTTCTTCCTCAGCCCCCTGAGTCCTGAGATTACAGATATGCACCATCTCATCTGGTTCAAAGCAGAGACTTTTTGGTGGAGGGCCAGACGGACCAAGAGACAAATGAAGGAGGCGCCTAAGTCACAAGGCGATGAGCAGAAGAACAGTTAGACGTGCCGACCTCAGAGTCTTCTAGCCCCTTCTTTTGTGGACTTTGAAGGAGTCTGAGTTTAGAAACGAGATCCGCTAGGGGAAAGTCCCCCCTCGAGAACATTTTTTTCTAATGTGTGCACACAAGTTAAACCCCTGCTTCAAAAATCCAGCAAGGCCTCTCCTGCTTACTAGCCTACATGAAGAAGCCTACCTTTAATAGTTAACGCGCCAACTATTCCCTATCATTTCTACTAATCTGTTAGCACCTTTAACAGCACAGGCAATGGTTTTATTTTTTAATTTAAAAAGGCAAACAAGAGTCCAGATGGTGAAGAAAACTTTCAGAGTCATGGGGGAAGCATACAATAAAAGCCTTTCATTAATTTTCAGTCCAATAAAAACCCCAAGTTCCATGCCTCAAGTCAATTCTCCAGAAGATACCAATGTATATTAAAAGCCCCTCAAAGGCTGGGCATGGTGACACTTGGAATCCCAGCACCAGGAAGCCTAAGGCAGGAGGGTCAGGAGTTCAAGGTCAGCCTGGCTGTAAGTGGGACCCTGGATGGGGAGGAAAGGCCCTAGACTAGTTTGCTTCACCAAGAGACAGATGAGCAAGGAGGTCGCTCTTCATTTCATCTCATTAACATTCTTCAAGTCTCCAGCCAAAGAAAACAAATCTGTAAACCACAGCGGTGTCTACACTTCGTGACAAGCCATTTAGGAAGGAGAGCCTTCATTCTGTTGTTACCATGCTCCATCCTCTTCAAACATGGACTGAGGGACTCCCCACACAGGCCCACCGGCCCGGGGAGTCAAGCTGCTTGCTCAAAGGGCTCTCTGTGCTCTGGCAGATGGGCCGCTAACCCGACCGGACTGCAGACACGGTGTCCCCCACCCTCACCAGTTGCGTGCGTTGACTTTTCCATCCCTTAACCATATGCCTTATCACATATGCAAAAACACGGAGAGCAGATGGTAGGTTGCCAAGAGCAGAGCTGGACCAGCAGGGCAAAAAGTGGAAAATCCTGATCAAAGGCGGCACCCCAACCCTTCACCTCCAAACCCTGACTCAACAGGGATGCTTCTAAAACCATGTGACATTAAGCACAAGTAACTTCTTTCATCCAGAAGGAGCTAGTGCTGTCGTTTTATATTATAGTATTTAGAATAACAGACTCACATTTTTTTCTAATGTTGCTTTGTTTATCTAAGTGGAAATAATGACAGATTTCCTCCATATCAGAAAAGAAGGACCGAGACTTCTACATAAGACAGCAGGACAGCAGCTGCCTTTGGGTGACCTGGTGAAAAAAGTCAGAATAAGGAAAAAAACAAAAAACCCAAAAAAGCCTCTTCCAATAAGACAGAGAGAGGAGGAGCTTTGGACTCTACGAAGGAAGTGAAAGGGTGCTGAGAAGTGTGGAGAACAGGATAACACCACAGTAAGAAGACAGGGCAGCATCACCTCCCCCTCCTCAGTGCCGAGGGGAAGCACAAGCCACATCCAAAAGCTTTGTTTTCTTTGTGTGCGTGCGTTGTGTGTGTGCACGTGCGTGTGCGTGTGCACACACACAGATACACACAGACACACAAATAAATGGAATAAAACTGACAGGGAAATAAAGGCATTTCAAGAAGTCACAATTAATGCAATTCATGGACCGCAAAGCAGCCCTGTAGAGGACACTTACAGGAATAGTACACACAGAGCAGACAGGTGTCAGCTGTCAGATGCAGGAAAGGACAACGTTCAAGAGGAAAAGTGAAAAGTGAGCAATGGAGAACAAGGGAAGACTCCATCATGTGCCACATAGCAAAGCAGCAGATTCCAGATACTAATTTGGGAGAAAGAACAGATCAAGCACTCCAAACAATCAGAAAACAACCAATAAAATGAGAGGAATCTATAAGCATCTCTCAATAATAAACTTAAATGTAAATGGCCTCAACTCACCAACAAAAAGATGCAGACTTGGAGACTGGATTAAAAAACTAGATCCAAATGTCTATTTTCTCCAAGGGAAAGACGGCTACTGACTGACAGAGCAATAGTCAATGGATGGAAGATTATCTATCAAGGGAATGGGAGCTGGAAACAAGCAAACAAGCATGGTTATTCTCATGTCTGATAAAGTATACTCAAGACGAAAATCAGTCAGAAGAGATAATTCACCACATAACAAGAAATGGAGAAATTCATTTAGAGGGCTTAATAATTATAAATATATATACCAAATGTTGGGGCTCCGAATGTTTTCAAACAAATACTAAAGCACATCAGAGGTCAGATAGGTTCTGACACAGTAACAGTGGGTGATTTCAGTACCTACTCTCACCTCCAGAGAGGTCAGCCAAACTAAAAATTAACAAAGAAACCTCAGAGTTAAACTACACCACAGATCCAATGGGCTTAGCAATTACATATAGAATAATCCATCAAAAAGACACAGAGTGTCTTCTCAGGAGCCTGTAGAACATCCCTTAACACAGACTTAATCAAGTCTGATAGGATACAAAAAAAATCAAAACAATTTCATGTATCTTATCAGACCGTAGTGCAATAAAACTAAAAATTAACAGAAACTACACAAACACATATACATTGAAGAATATACTCTTACTTCCCCAGTTCACCCCAACTTTCTTACTCAATCAAATTAGTGTCCTTTTTTTGTTAAACCTTCAAGACTAATTTGCATTGTCCAAATAGTCTTGGATGTGTGGTCTTCCACTGGAGTGTGGTCACCTTACCAGGAGCCACACAGAGAAACCTGTCTCTCCTCCAGGCAGCTACACAAATAAGATGAAGGTGGGGGAGGGGGTTATTACAGATTCCACTGAGATCCAGACAATCACTGGGGAGTACTTTGAAAAGTTATATTCCAAAAATACTGAAAAAATATAGAAGAAACAGACCTATTCCTAGATATAGATTACTCACCAAAGTTGGATCAAGAGGGCATAAGTGAGTTCAACTCACCCATTACGATCAATGAGATCTAAAGCATTACTATGAAGTCTTCCAACAAAGAAAAAACAAAGCAAAACAAAACAGGACTGGACCAATTCACCACCAAATTCTAACAAACCTTTAAAGAAGTGTTGGCACCAGTGCTCTTTAAACTGATCCATGAAACGGAAGGGGAGGGCACACCACTGCGTGAAGCCTGATACCAAAACCAGATAAGGACACAAATCCAAAAACCTGTTTCCCTGGGAAACACAGATGCAAAAATTCTCAATGAAATTCCTGCAAACTGAATTCAGAAATGCACTAAGAAGTTCATACACCACAACCAAGTTGTTTTCAAACCAGAGATGCAAAGTTCGTTGAGCACATACACAAATCAATAAGTAATAGTGCACATCAATTTAATGACAGAAACCACCATAGTCTTTCCAGGAAAAGACTTTGTCAAAGTTCAACATCCCTGTGTGATAAAAGTCCTGAAGACACTGAAGAAATATATCTAAATATAATAAAGGCTATATATGATGACCCTATGGCAAACATACCTTTAGTTAACCTAAATACAGAAATACTGAGTATCCGTATTTTCTCTAACATCTAAAATGAGATGAAGGTGTTTCACTCTGTTCACTCTTATCCAATATAGTGCTCAAGGTCTCAGGGCAAGAAGACAAGGAAGAAAACTATAGACAAGAAAAGAAGTAAAACTATCATATCTGAGAAAACATGATCCAATGCTTAAGACTCCAATGACTTCATCAGAAAACTCTCAGAATTGATAAATACTTTCAGGTAAGCAGTATGATACAAAATTGACAAAAATCAATAATTTTTCTATACTCCAGTAATGAATATGCCAAGAAAATAGTTAGAAGGGAAAGTCCCATTTGCAATAGCATGAAAGTACCTATGAGTCTTGTTTATGAATTGGCACAGTTAATATTGTGAAATAGCTATATTACCAAAATTGATATAAGCTATTAATATATTAATATGAATTATACTATAAACTACATATTATAAAATTATTAATTAATAATATTAGTGTGAGCTATTTCAGAATTCCAATGGCATTCTTCACAGAAACAGGGTAAAAAAATCCCTAAATTCATATGGAATCACAAAAGACCCTCAGCAGAAAGGGTAATACTAGAGGCACCACAACATCTGATCCCAAGTTATATTACAGAGCCATGGTAACAAAACAGCATACTAGTGGCACAAAAGTAGCATGTAGAACAGGGGACTGGAACAGAGGACCCAGAAACATACCTACACAGAAAACTTAAAGATGTCAAAAACATATAATGGGAAAAAACACCCTCTTAACAAATGTTCCTGAGAAAACTAGTTTCCACATTAAATAATAAGGCTATTACAGATCCGCATAGATCATCCTGGACAAAAATTAATTAAACATGGATCAAAGATCTTAGTATTAGCAAGACCCAAAACCTTGAAATGACCGGAGGACACACAAGAAAACGCTCTGAAGATATGGGCACAGGCAAGGACTTCCCGAAGAAGACTCTATTAACACAGGGAGAATCCTAAGAACAGACAGATGTGACTGCATGGAATTTAAGAAGCTTCCACACAGCAAAGGAAACAATCTCCAAAGTGAAGAAATGCCGTGCAGAATGGGAAAAAACAAAACAAAGACAAAAGAAAACAAACAACAACTCTGTCAACCACAAATCAGAGGGGATTAATATCTAGGATATATTTTTTTAAAAAAGCACAAAGATTAAACATCAAAAAGCAAATTATCTGATCAATAAATGAGCTCATGAGCGGAACGGACAGTTCTCCAAAGGGGGAAAAACTGCCATAAAATGTTCGACATCCTTAGTCATCGGAAAAAGTAAATTGATACTGTTCTGAGACTCCATTTCACCTCATTCAGAATGGCTATCATCAAGAAAACAAATGACAATAAATGCTGGAGAGAATGTGGGCAAATGGGAACCCATACAGACTTCCAGTTTGAATGCAGACTTGTGCAGCGACCATGAAAATCACATGCAGGCTTCCCAGAAAACTAAAAACAGACTTCCAGATGACAGCTACACCTCTCTCAGCTATCTACCCAAAGAACTCCAAGTCTACACGCCGCAGAGATCCCTGTGCAGGGTCTATCGCCACATGATATCGAGGAAATGAAACCAGCCTAGATCTCCACCAACAGATGAATGATAAAGCCAGTGCGGTACAGATGCACGGTGGAATTTTATTCTGCCATGAAGAAAAGTAAAATCATGACACCTGCACAAAATGAAAATCATTATGTTAAGTGAAACAAGCCAGACTAAGAAAGAAATGCTGCATGAGTTCTCTCATAATAGGGACTTAGATTTAAAAGTATGTGTGTCTGTGTGTGTGCATATATATTATATATTATGTGTGTGCACATACATATATATATATAATGTGTGTGCATATATATATAATGTGTGTGCATATATATTATATATTATGTGTGTGTGGGTCATGAAACTAGAAAGTGAACATGAGAGGGAGGAAGAGATCTTAAGAAAGGGGAAAAGAGAGGGCATCGAAGTGAAGTATAACAGGAGACTAGTTAGGTAGTGGAAGGGCACTAGCTGAGGGTGGGCAAAAGGGCAGTGTTGCAGGGGGATGGGTTAGAACCAAGCACATGTATAATGATGTCAGATTGATTAGCAACTCCCAGGACAGGACTTCCTGTCACTTTAAATCCCAGCTATGTGTAGGACTGCACAGGGAGAAAGGAGCTGAGGAGCATGCCCCATGAGCATGGAAGCAAGCAAATGGGCGAGGCTTGAAAAGCGAAACACCCCTCTTTTCATAAATGCTGTTTAAATAACAAATCACAGAGGATTATTTATACCACTGATCCTACCTGTCTATGCAAAGTCCAAAGAAGCCAGACAAAGGGGTACTGAGAATTAGCCCCACTGGAAGGACCGTGTATATAGATAGCTCTGTGTTCAGGTCTGGTTTCTCCATGTAATTTCTAAAAGTAGAAAGCTCACAAATAGAATAGTTAGGAAAGACCCTAAGAAATTAGAAGAAGATCTGCAAAGAGAGGGAGCTGATTCCAGCACCCACTTCTTCCTTAGTCCAAATATGGCTGGCTACAATAGCTCTTCACACCCGGCCAGGTGTGCTTACCAGAAAGGACAAATATGTACACGGTGACTCAGAATTAATGTGATTGACTCTGGGCATTGTCTTTGTAAAAGCCCCTGGGACAGGGACAGTGAGGTGGTGTGCAAGCTGAGCAGGTGACTGATGGTTCTGAGGGTCCTCCCCTACCCCCTTCACCTGTCAGGATGGTGCATGTGTGATCATAAAACCACTGCAGTAACCCCTCCATATCACAGTGTGCTGGGGTGCCCCTCCATATCACAGTGTGCTGGGGCTCCCCCTCCGCCTTCCCGAGTGCATTTGGGCTATGCATTCGAGTGGGGAGGGCGAAGTCATGTTTTTGAGGCAATTCACCTGGCAGCAGTGTGGCTACAAGTCTCAGGGAGAGGCCCAGAGAAACCCAGGCTATGCACGAGTCAGTTCTCCTCCAGCACTCCTCTTCTCCACCTCCCTCTGGGGGACACTATGCAGGATGTCAGGCTGGCTCTGGAACCCTCAACTTCGGCTCAGGTGTTGCCACTGGAATCCCACCAGAAGATACCAGCAGATGACAGGCTAGTGACAGAAAACAGTCACACTCTGCCCGTCCTTCTAAAGGACGTACCCAGTCTTTGGGGAGAGCTACATAAATCTCAAGACATTTTACTTTTTACTGTACACCATATCCTGGTCCCTCAACACTGGGCCAAATCTTCTGCCTTCTGTTCTGGACACATTTAGAATTCTATTGTCTTAACCTTTAAAAGCTACTAGAATGTTTTAAGAGCTGACTCAACCCTTATGACTCATAAGGGTTCCTGGAGACCCCAAATAATTTCTAGAAACTGCTTAGGCATGAAGAGATCGTGGTTCTTTTTGAGTGTGGCAACTGGCACTCCTAGGTGGCGTGTGTCTTTAAAGAAAGACAATGGCACTGAAACAGCCCTGTGTTGCCTCTGTCCCACTCCCTCTCCATCCTAGACGAGGTCACACACAGGTGCATGCACACGCGCATGTGCACACACGCTCGTGTATACCTCCACCCACACAACAGCTTACCTGATAAGCGTGTGATAAAGTGATTCTACATGATCAGACAGGACCGTCACCTAGACAGTCTGATAGCATCATAGAACTAATTAAATATCAAAGAAAAAATAAACATTTACATTCCAGTGTCATTGAAAAATAAATGTAAATATATTACCAACACTTAAATTTTGGTTTCTAAAAATGTTTCAACACATCAAAAACTCAAGCAATTTATATCTGGGAAGATACATACACTACATATATTTTCATCAAATATATATACAAGAAACTTGTCCTCAAAACGGCTAAAATTAAAAAGATGAACAATAGCCAGTGTTCAGAGAAGGAAACGAGAATCATTTGTATATTTTAAATGAGAGACTAGAGAGATAAAACCAATTTTTTTGAAAGTTCTAGGATTTTTCTTATGAAACTAAACATTTGCCTAATCAAGCAATTCTGTTTTTAAAACATCCCCACACATGTATTTGAGTATATGCAATTGTGTATATGTGTATGTGCGTATATGTGTGTGCGTATGTGTGTGTGTGTGTGTGTGTGTGTGTGTGTGTGTGTGTGAGTACATGTGCACTCGTGTGTGTGTTTGTGTGTGAAGATGAGGGGAAAACTTGGGGTGTCATTCTCAGGAACATCATTCACTTTCTTTGAGAAAGGGTCTCTCACTGGGCTAAAGCTCACCGGCTGGTCTAGGCTGGCTGGCCAGCAAACCCCAGAGAGCATCCTGTCTCCACTTCCCCTGCTCTGGAATCATAATTACTTATATTTTTATGTTGGTTCTGGGGACCAAACTTGGGTCCTTGGCAAGTACTTTATCAACTGAGCCATCCTCCCAGTGACTTCTAAGTATAGTCTCAAGGGAAATGAAAACTATGTGCACAAAAGAACTGTGTAAAATGTTCATCAAAACCACATTGACAGACAGAGCTAGAAATGACTTGAGTACTATCTTAGGGTTTCTATTGCTGCAAGGAAACACTGACCGACCGAAAGCAAGTTGGGGAGGAAAGGGGTTATTCGACTTACGCTTTGTAGTCTATTATTGAAGGAATTCAGGACAGGAACTCAAACAGGGAAGGATTCTGGGGTCAGGAGCTGATCCTGAAGCCATGGAGGGGTGCTGCTTACTGGCTTGCTTCCTCCTCATGGCTTGCCCAACCTGCTTTCTTATAGAACCCAGGACAATCAGCTCAGAGATAGCACCACCTACCATGGGCTGGGCCCTCCTCTATCAATCACTCGTTAAGACAGTGCCTTACAGCCGGATCTTATGGAGGCATTTTCCCAATTGAGGTTTCCTGCCTTCAGATAACTCTATCTTGGGTCATGTGGACACAAAACTAGCCAGGACAAGTATAGTCCATTCAGCAGAAGAATGGATGAACAATCTACAGTAGTTATAGAATGGAAAACTGGCAATAAAGAAAGAATTGACTGTGTTGCTATCATCTACAACATGGGTAGATTTCAAAAATTGTTCTGATGAATAGCAAACATACATTTTCTCCAGCCTCAATTACTTAAAGTTCTAGAAAAACAACAACAAAATAATCTATGGTAGGAAAAATGTAAGAACTATGGTTGCTCTTGAATGCCAGGGACAGGGACTTGCTGGGACAAGGAACGAGGGGACTTCCTGGAGTGATGATAATATTTTATACCTTGAAAGGGGCTTGAGGTACACAGGTGTTCGCAAATGTTAGCCAAATCATATATTTCCTCAAATGTAAATTTGCCTATGAGGAAAAAATACTCCGCTCTAATGATATACCTGCTGAAGAACTTGGGGAAAAGATTACCGATAGCCAAGACACGTTTAAAAATGTATTTGAAAAAAATCAAGATTAATGGATGGAGAGAACGTGTCAATAAATAGATAAACAAAACAAATTCAGTAGGACATCAACTGTAGAATCTAGTGTGTTTGAGTACTCACTACAAAATTCTCCCCCCCCCCTTTTTTTGTTAAATGTTTCCATGAAACAGGTTAGAAAACAACTTTTTTTGTTACCAAAACCATCATTTTTATAAAAATTAATTTTTGGGTCATTGTACAAGCAAAAGGGAAGTAGAAAGATTGTTTTAGAAAGAAAAAGGTTAAGTTTTTGCAAGTATGCCCAAACACCGATGAAAGTGGTATTTCACACACATAGCAGAAGAAAGTTTCCCCTTATTCTGCAGAGAGAAAGGCATCTCATTAAGCTCTAAGGACCCAACCTGAAAGCTTTACACAGGACCACATCTTTCCCGACCCCCTCCCCCACAACCGTTGGGTTCAAACACGTTTCTCTTATTATGAAAACAGTTTGTGAAGCACTAATGGGCTTTGAAACCAAGCCAGAAGATTCTCCCAACCCACAATCCCACCCTGCTTTACAGACCTCCCTCAAGGGCCCCTGAGAGTTATTTCTTTGAGTTTCTTATCTCTTCTCCACATCTGGATCCAAGCTTTGCTCTCAGGAGCTGCTCAGCCAATGTCTGTTGGAGGTCAGTTTTGATAGGTCAAAGAGGGGCCATATGGACGATACTGTTGTCTGGCTTCATAAAAATTATCTGTACCATTAAGAACCTCTTCTAAGACTATGATGATCGGACTTGCATAAAATTATATCTGATCCCTGTCCCCAGCGTACAGCAACATAGTCTGAGGGTGAAGGGGGGACAACCTCCTTCACAGTGGACACTACGAATTACTGTGTGATTTGGGGAAAGGGGTTTGCTGTCTCTGTGTCCCACATTCTTTTCCCATAAATGGAAGGAGAATGATATACATTCTTAATTAAAGAAAATGATACATCGAGGGGCTGGGGAGATGGCTTGGTGGCAAAGTTCTTTCTATATAAATGAGGCCCTGAGTTCAATCCCCAGAACCCATATAAAGAGCCCGGGTGTATTGGTTCCCACGTGTAACCTCAGAGCTGGGGGGATAAAGACAGGTGAATCCTTGGGGCCTCACATGATAACTCATGAGATTCCTTCATGTGGTAGCAAGCACCTAACCCTTGTTAGCCTATCACTACTATTTTTCCCTGTGAGAGGACCTGTGTTCTAATACACTGGTAAAATACTAGGTGTGATGGAAATACCATAAATATTTACAATTGGAAGAATTTAATAAATCACAGCTATTCTTTAAAAAGCCTCACTCTTAAGTTCTCAGGTCAAAAATTGAAAATTCCGTTTTGAATGTAGCCCTTCCACACACAGCTTTTGGTATTCCATAAGCCGCCTTATGTTTTTCTCGTGTGTGCCTATGCCAAGTTCTAAATTCACCTGCCCCAAACCCTTCCTGAGAATTGTAGAGAACACATGTGCTTAGCAGTTATGCTTTGAACCTAAAATGACCCCTCAGGCTCATGTTCTGAAAGCTTGTTACTTAGTTGGTCATGTTGACCTGACAGGCCATGGAGCCCTTGGGAGGCAGGGGTCTTTGAAGGTTATAGGCCAGCCCTTGCTTCCAGTCTAAGTACCCCTCCTTCTGGTCTACCACGATGGGAACAGCATGTCACGCCCCCACTGCCACAGACTGAGTGGCTCTGCTAGACCTACCCCAACATAATGATTTTAATCTCTTAGGGATCATGAGCCAACATAAACCTCTCTTTGCTTAAGTTGATTCTGACAGGCATTTTAGTCACTAACACGGCACTTTTCTCCTTCTTCGAAAGGCCTAGTATCAGGGTAGTCAGTCTCCATTCACTGGAGCAGCCATGACCCAACCAATACCAAAGATGTGCCACCCTCCATCCACACCCTTATCTCTGGACTCTACAAATATGGCATGGCAAAGCTGAGGAGGTGGCTGGGTGGGTAATGTGCTTGCCAGACAAGCATGAGGACCTGATGTCTGGATCCCCAGAAGCCGTGCAAAAAGTGAGACGTGGTAGCATGTGTCAGTAACTTCAGAACTGGAAGGGTGGAGACAGGCAGATTCCAGAGGCTCGATGGCCAGCCGGTCTGGCTGACGCGGTGAGCTCCAGGTTCAGTGAGAGACCCTGCCTCAAAAAATAAGGTGGCAAGCCATTGAAGAAGGGAGACACCTGATGTTGACCTCTGACCTCCACACATGTGCACACATACATACATACACTACACATACAGGCACTTTTTTTTTAAGGGGAAACAGGGGCTGCAGAAGTAACAAGAGAAAGTCACAAAGGTAAGAGAGTTCAGATCACAAATTAGCCTGCAGGTCCAACCTAATCACATGAGCCCTCGGACGCCTTCTCTGCGTCTAAATTTTATAAGCCCACCTTCTAAAACTTTATGAATAAGAAAGTATAACCAATGACCCAACAAAGACCTCATCTAAATTACTCATAATATGATAATAATGGTCAGTAAGTAATTAACAAAACAGCAAACATTACTACTAAGAAAATATCAAGACACAGTGCCCACAAGGTTTAATTTCTTCTGTGAGATTAGGAAATACCTCTGGTCAGACTCTTTTTCATGACAGTATAGTGGTGCAAATGAATGACCAGAGCACAACCCTACTCCACAGAGCCTGGGCGACTCATCCTGGTTTTGAAATTTGAAGCCTTACTAATGTGAGTCACCCGAGGGACGCGGGACAGCTTTAACCAGTGTCCAGTGTCTTCCGTTCAGCTCTGCCAGGATGACATTAAGAAAATTGTGTTCCCATCACAAATTCAGTATTTTTTTTTCTATTCAAACCCTATGCTCAAGAAAGCAAGTCTAAGCAAATGAGGGTACTCATTGGACTTAAAAACAGGTGTGTCCCTCCTCCTTGAACTCAGATTTCCTTCCTGTGGGAGAGAGCTGAACACAGGACAGACAGGACGGTCCAGTGACACCAGCTGTAACGAACTCACTTGCAAAGCATCTGTCCCCCAGGCAGCCTTTTTCTGCTCTATTTGTGACTTTCCACAACTCCAAACCATCTTGTAGTTTTCACAAGGAGGTTGTCCTTTTATATTTTATGAAAAATAAAGGGTTTTAAAATATTTGATGACTATATTAGATGTATATTTGACAATCTTACCCTCCCAACTAGATTACCCAATACACAGCTTTCCCTAACTGGCTCCAGAGTTGCGGCCTTAAACCGAGCCTGGAAATCCCTATGGCACCAGTGCAGCCTAATTTATGCTTTAGCGGCTCACATTATCTGATGCCCAAAAGCCTTCTTCTGCCCAGCTCTGCATTTCTGAGAGCGTGGAGTGAGGTGTTGTGTGCTTATGTTGTCCTTAATACAACCTCCCTTGAGCATGGTTGGTAGACCAACATGCCTAAGTAAACATGGCGGACTGCCAGAAGCTAGCCTTTCTGTCACGTGAGTACTTCACTTTACTCCAAAGATTCTTGGCTAATTACATAAAAAGGGTGTCAGTGATATCTTCTAGCTCATTTATTTTCCAACTAGATTGTAAGATGTAGAAGGGTAAGGAAAAAAATATAATCCTCCTTCTGAAACCCAGTGGGCTTGGTATGTCCAACTCGTCGGTGTTCCCAAATGTGAGCCCATGAGTTGTATTTAGAAATTAAGTCTTAGGTTAAGGAAGGAGTGTAGCTTGTTGGCTGCTCTTCCTGAGAGGCCCCCGCCCACCATCCATTGCTTCCCTGTCTTTCAACTGAACACAGTATTCTGAGCTGAAGTTCAAGTTCTGTAAAGAAGAGGCCTCTTGGAAAGAGAAGCAGCCAAACATTCGCTCAAATGTTCCAGCAGATGGTAGATTTTCTGAGATGAAGGAACAGTTAATATATCGCTATAAAATACCTTTCTGTCCGATAATAACAAAATAAAGGTCCTATGACAAGAGTGAGCACCAAGTCCTTCACCTAATGTTGAGCCTTCTTTTGGCAAGTGGCATTGGGCTTCAAAATGACATCCTGGTAGAGTAGTACATCTGCACAGCTCATCCTTGGAGAAGAATCTTCTATCAGTCCCCTCAGTGTGGTTTTGTAAGAGGTACAGAGTTGTTAGTCAACTCTTTGAAATAATGCCTTCTGGACAGTTCCCACAAAATGATACTGTGTACTGCGGTACAATGCGGATGAAACATCTAAAAACATCCAGTCATGTTCTGGAGAGAGTTTACAGTCGCGGCCAGTCACGCGGCCACTAACTGTTGCATTGTGTAAGTCACTCTGCAGACTCAAAGCAGCTTCAGCAACGGAAGCCAACCCTTGAATTTTATCATGAATGTTTAAAGAGCAAAGAAATAGCAGGAAACATTGCCGATGCTCGTTTCCCCAGATATCACAACAAGGCTACACTTATTAAAGGAGGTACTGTTGAGTTCTGGGAACTAGCTGTCATCCTAGAGTGGATGGTTTCTATATGTTTGAGGTTTCGGTAGGTTTCCTGAAATAATAGCCAAGCCCTGTTTCTATACAGTGTTTGTTCAAGCTACAATTCAAGCTCATTTCTGGAATAAAAGCAAAGCTCTTACAAATTGGATTTCAGAGGAAGTATACAAACTTCCTAAAACACACGCAGATAAAAGGACCTCAGGCTACACTGTAGTGTAGAGTTCAGTATCTTCAACTTTTCCCCACCAGCACTGACTTTATGTGCCACACAAATTCACACTTGGCTTACATATGCACAGTGAAATCAGATCTAGTGCTTGTCTTGCTTGTATTCAGATCTAGGCAGCAGAGAAAACATGAATCGATTAACTATGTTAGGAGAATGACAGACATCAAGAAGCTTCGAAGAACTCGGCAAGTTAAAGGTACCCTCAAATGAAAAGAGAAATTGTCCATTTCCTTAAAGAGCCACTAGCTCAAATCCAGGGACCAGGTGGTGCGACAGAGACTTCTGATTACAAGTGTTGATACTGACACCTTAAAACACCACCTTTACTGGAAATAACAAACCAAGAAAGAAATCCCAAGGCAACAGTATCCATCTTCCACTGAAACTCTAGGATATACTGAGACAGGGAATAAATCGTCTCACAGGCTGGTCATTTCTCTCTTGCTTCATGGAAATTCCATTTCCAGGGATTTAGCAGTAAGACCTTAATAAAAACATGGTCTTAGACCTGAAACCAGTAGGTTTTTTTCCCCCTCCATGATTTTTTTTTCAACTGAAGCCATGCCTTTTCCTATTTTATAAATTCATGAATTCATTATTTCCATGTATTGCTATTTCAACTACAAAACAAAACACCCAACCTGCCCTCAGAAAATAATGGCCTCATTGAGGCACAAATATCATTCATTAAAATAGCTGATTCAAAAAGCAGTGGGGTGTAAATGAAAGAGGCTATCATTCAGCACTGATGACCTAATGCCGTAAGTACCCCCCTCCTACTGAGGCTTATGGGTTTCCTGGTACCTTGTCAATGCCTCCTTTCCATAACATACATTACTGAATTCACACCCAATTCCTAATGGTCATATTTTACCGTCAACTACGGGTGCAGCAATGCATTTAAAAGATGCCAGCCAGAGATTCAGCAAGCACTGCATATGAAAACCCTCAGCATCATTAACTAAACTCAGACTGTCAACAGAAACCAACAGGACATCGCGTGGAAGTCAAGGTTCCCCTAGTCCCAAGTTCCAAAGGGTGGGGAAGAAGGGTGAGGCGGACCCCTGTCACAGGATACTGGGGATGGAGCGCTCCTTCACTCAGCTAGTAGGGCTAACTTAGCAGGACACACACCTTTCTGCCAGGAATCAGGAATCTTGGCAAGGGTCTGAGTGCCCGCAGGAGCTCACAGAAGCCCAGTGAAGGCCCCTCCCTAACCAAATTAACCCCGGGCAAGAGGTGCCCTGGATAGATTCACAGATGCTCATCTACCGGCCTTAGCTGCTCCTCAGCAAAAGGCCAGCAACAGAGAAACACTAGACTTTGTCCCCACAAAATCACGTCAAGGAAGCTCCAGGGTTGTCCTCAAATAAATTCTGATTTTTCTCTTTTTTAAACGCATGGCCATTCTTGGTGGCGACCACGTTACTTGTGCGACTGGAAAGCAGATTTGCAAGAGGCCAAAGATTAGACAAAAGGCAGGAGAGCTGGCGACAGACAGACATGGAAATGGTTTTTAGTGATTAGGGCTTCCCAGTTCCAGTTCTCTTCTCACGATGATTCCTGTGGCTGCCTAACAAATCCCTAAAGGTCTGGGAACCACGTAGGATAAGGGGGTGGGGGGAGAAGACCCCCAAACTTTCCTAAACTGCGGCAGCAGACCTAGGGTCTCCAGGGCACAGGGGGCACCCCAGGGCAGCGGTCGCCCCCCTCCCTGCTACAACAAAAGGGCCAGGCGCAGCCTTCGTGCTGGGACTCCAGGACCGGAGCTCCGGGGACCCCGGACAGGGAAGCAGAGAGGACAGTGAGCCCCACGTCGCCCTTTCCCGCGGCAGGGGCTATGGAGCCGCGTGTCCGAGTCATGCATAAAGGAAAGCGCCTCGGATGTAAGCAGAAGAGTCACCAGAGGCTGCCACCTAGGCGGCAGCCAGAGCAGCTGGTGCCACCCAGATCCCCAGGGAGCATCTGCGCCGCGGGCCCAGCGTGTTCCCGGGGCGGCGCCGCCCCCCCGGGTATCGCGACGTGGGGGCTGCAGAACCGCGGTGCAGGTCGAGCTGCTGGGCCTCCGCCACA
>CABHPQ010141675.1:0-10383 GCA_902168405.1 Peromyscus aztecus
GTCAAGAGTATATATACATCTAAAAACACAGGGAGAAATCTGAGTCATATTATCCTCCGACACAAATTACTTGTCTTGTGTTCTATAATAGTTCCTGAAGGTGCAACCATCAGGAAATAAGGAAAGTATTTGTTTAAATATGTATGGGATTCAGAATGGCAGGCAAACAATGATGGACTCTTCACCCCTCCAACCCCCTTACACAAGACTTGTAATTTAGTTCATAAGAAACTGAACAGCGAGTGATATGAAGGCATTTAGCTATTTATGTTCTCAAGTATATATTAAAGTTTTATTGATTTTTCTCATCTATTGATGAGGTTGTAAGATGAAATAATCAGAATCAAGAGCAAGTTAAAGTGTGATTGGGAACTAAGAGACACTTTGAGGAAAATGGAATTCGTATAATAGTTTAAAATCCGTTTAAAATGTTGGATTGATACACTTGCCTGAATGACTCTTGTTCAAGCTTCTTTTTTTCTATAATGGAAGATATCAAATCATACTTTTTGAAGTTTAAATATACTATAACTAGTTTCATATAACACTAGTTAATCATTAAAACCTGCACCTTGATATTACTACTCTAAACAAAATCAACAGTTGTCTTAGTTGTTTTGAGCACTACCATATGTAAAAAAAAAAAAACAAAAAACAAAAAAGAAAATATGACAAGGGAGTTCAAAAGTTATTGCATTTTATTGTTGTTGCTTTTCTTTTGTGGGAGACTGAACAAACCTAGGATCTCTTGCAAGCTACATAAGTAAGTGCTCGCCTACAGTGCTACGTCCCAGTAACTTTTGTGTTTAACGGTCTTTGCTTCACAATTCCTTTTAGATTCACACACAGGAAACTGAACAGGGTGTACACGGAGTTGCCTACCTAAAACAAAGTCTTCCTACACTATGAACATCAGGAGGATGCTCCATCCGTTACAACTGAGCAGAATTAGTTAATAAGTCACCATCCTCCTAATTCCAGCGAGTCTGAGGACTAGCCCTTGGTTTTGTGTGCTCCCTGGGGTTTGACGAATGTGTAAAATAGCATCAAAATTGCTCAGTTAGGGTTTCCATTGCTGTGACCAAATACCAGCAGAAAGCGCAGCTGGAGCAGGAAAGGACTTGTTTAATCTTAAGGCTCATACTTCATGATCCTGGAAACCCAGGGCAGGAACTAAGGCAGGGAAATGGAGACGGGGACTGATGGCAGAAGCCATGGAAGAATGCAGTTTTCCGACTTGTCCTCCTGGCTTTCTGGCCTGCTTATATAGCACATTGGAGGACCAGTCCTGGGTGGCCCCGCAGTGTGCTGGACCCTCCCACAACAACCACCCATCAAGAAAACCACAGGCTTGATCAGAGGCCAATCTATATGAGGCCTTATGTCAGTTAAGATTCGTTGTGTCAAGTCGACATAAAACTAGCCAGCATAACCAATTAATTCACCGTATAAAATAGATTGTTGGCCTTATATATACACTTTAGAAAGTACTATCTCTTCATCTATACCCACCCTTTAACACTTAGGTTTTGATTAATTTCCTGGTCTCGAAAGAGTTACATTCTCTGGAGTGACACATGTTTCGAACCTTATAGGATCGGTGGTTGCTGTTCATTTACTAATATGCACTCAAAGTCCCTTCATGCCTTCGCATGGCTTGCCTTTTTTCCTTTAGGAGGGGTAAATGACATTCAACTTTCTGGATACGCCAGCTTTTTCACCTATCCATCTGCTGAAAGACAGAAATTTGGTTTACTTCCAATTTTTGTGACAAATAAATAATCTGAAATATATATCTATGCGCAGTTATGTTTCTGTGTGGACATAAGTTTTCAGCTATTCTGCATGGATACAAAGGAGTCTGGTTGCTAAGTCTCATGGTAAGACATTGGTCATTATATTAGTTTTAGGAAAAACTGCCAAACTCTTCCAAATTGATTGCCGCATTTGCATCCCTAATTGTGATCACTGAGCCTGGGTGACTCGACTTCCCTTTATGCATTACATGCTATCAGTGGTTTAGTTATCTACCATTATAATCTATATGAATGTATATTGGATTGCGTTTTCAGTGTTCATTCTCCTACTAGTATATGGTATTGAACATCTTATCATGTTCTTATCTTGCATATGCCTATTCTTATATTTCTTTAAATCTTTTGTGCACTCTTTTGTAAGTTTTGTCATTGTTTTTCTGGTTGAGTTTTGAGGGCTAATTGTGTATTTTGTTTGGAAGGGGTCTTCTGTCACATTGCTTTAACATTTGTTACACTGTATAATATGAATTTATTTTTATTGCTGTTATTTTGATTCTGTTTTCTTAAGCCAGGGTCTCATGTAGACCAAGCTGGCCTGAAACACTGAACAACTATTAATAACCTTGAATTTTTGATCTCCCTGACTTTTCCCTTCTAACTGTTGCATCTCCAAATGCAACAAGGTTTGTGTTTTAGGTGGGTATGGACTGGGAATTGAATGAAGAGCATTATACAGGCTAGCCAAGTACTCTACCAACTAAGCTCTATTCTCATCCATTCGCTGCATTTCATAATTTACTTGTAAGGATAACTCTAGGGTCTCATGCAAAAAAAAAAAAAAAAAAAGGAAGAAGAAGAAAAAAGTACAGAAAAGGCCTCTTGAATATTTGCCTCACAGAAAGGAAACTATATCAAGGAAGTTTGAGAGAAGAAAGTGTCAGAAAAATTACCATCCATAGACCAAATGTTTTACATATGAATAAAAATATATTTGTTCTAGGGATTCTTGGTAGATAATAACTCTGACAAAGAGATATTACGTTAAAAATTGGAATGACTGGCTTTGACTGGAGTCTGTCTAATCATGCAGGGCTAAGTTCAGCCAGCAGTTGTGAAACAGCTTGCCTGAATTGGCAAAGTGCCCACCATACTCCCCCAGGAGACCAGGAAGCAAAGGATGGAGTCAAGCCTGCTGTACCCTCAGACACATGGCCCTGGAACAAACTTTCATAGTGGAATAGTAACATCCATAGAACATTTATGCTGTTTTCCATGTTTGAACATTATGTGTGCTTTATACTAGAATGAGAATGAGACATTGCCAAGTCCAGGTGACAGCAACCACAAAGGAGACAAACAAAGCTGTGGCAAAGTCGCCCTGATGCTCGCACATCTTGGCATTTAATTCACAGCTAGTTAATGCACAATGCAGTCTGAGTCATTTCATAAAAGCTTCACATTTAGATGTGGTATACAAGAGTATTCGTGTAAGTAATTACATTTATTGACCTCTAAAGTCAAAGCCTAAATGTTTTATCATTCTTGTTTACATACATGAGACACATTTCATAAAAACACACCTCTCTTTTTCCATATTCCATTGGACTGGGTGACAGATTTCAAGTGTGTTTACACACACACACACACACATACACACACACACATTATATATATGTTTATATAAACATGTTTATATATATATACATGTTTCAACATTTAGATCAGGAATTAATGTGCAGAATATTAACAAAGTTATCACAACATAAAATAAATTTATTTGGGCATAATAATAAATATAAAGAAAATACATATACATTATAGAACAAGTAAGCAGAGCACATACTATTGTAATATATAATACAGTATTTCTGAGTAATTTTTTACACATAATTGATTGAAAGATTTTAGTGGAAATCAGGTGAGTAAGACTTTCATTAAGTAATGTTATTTTTAATGGGTTTCTTCAGTGAATTTCACACATGAACACTGCATTTACATCACTTATATACTTTTCTTCTCTTCCTCTAACTCCTCCCCCACCTCCAAAATCCACATCTTCATAATTATCATTGTTACAAGCATATATATACATATGTATGCATATGTATGCACATGTGTATGGAACCTATTGTGTCAGTTTGACTTTTGTCTATGATGCCCATATAGACGCTGATTTCTGAACATCATGTTTTTTTTTTGACAAATCTCGTATGTCTGTAATTCTTCCAATCTATTCTCAACACTCATTAATGTATGCACACTAAGCACATAGGTCTTATAACTAGTTTTAAAACAACAGACTCACAGTATATCTGATTTTATTTGATGCTATATAGCAACTCTTGCGTGAGTGCTAGGAATTTTAAATCACACACTCACGTTCACATAGCAATAGCTTTACTTACTGAAAATTGTTTTTACCGTGACATAGTAAACAATATTTTGAATATAAGCCAGATGTGGGTTTAAACTTTATTTTTTTCAACATTTTGGTCAGAAACTATCTCACAATTCACTTTTAGACTGTAAAATATATCAACTTTTAATTGTTTGAACATGGATAATAAGTTGGATAATCAGTTTATTAAACATTAGACTTCCCACAGAAAGTAAACATAAATCTTGTCATGTAATACATTTATCAAGATCTTTCCCACACACACACGTTTTGTTTCCTTGGTAATTTAAAGCACTTTCTGCCTGTAGAATGTGGAGTCGATTACTGTAGCTCTGAGCATTATCAGAATCTTGCTTAGTAAAATCTACCTTCACTTAAAAAAAAAAAAAACTCATCTGTTTTTATAGTTTTCTCTTCAAGTCAGTTTCTTCAAGTACACTAAAAGTTATTTTTTGAAATTTATGTAACGATAATAACAAAACTGTTTGATCTTAACCAAAATATATAAATATTGTGCATAGAGTGGAACCAATTTCCATTTGGTAATTATCTATTATTGCTTTGATTCCTATTTTCATATTTGACACATTGACCTATGAATTAAAGATTTTGTTTGTATGACAATATGTGAGAATTCTATGCTAACGTTTTCAATTTTAAATTAAAGTCATAGTGGATCACATATTCAATTTGACAAGCTTCTAATTTTTCTGAGATGAAATACATAGTAAATAAGTAATAACACATGCAGAACACAAGGTACATTGTAAGTACAATCTTTTAAATATAAATTAACCAAATTTATTTTTCTGAAAATATCTGTAGCTGGAGAGTTTTCTCTCCAGGACCCGCCAAGCCCCGGTAGTCCGACAGCCCACTTATAAAATAAACACACAGATGCTTATACTATTTAAACTGTTTGGCTTAATGGCTCAGGCTTCTAGCTATCTAGTTCTTACATCTTAAATTAATCCATTTCTATAAATCTATACCTTGCCACATGGCTCGTGGCTTACCGGCATCTTCACATGCTGCTTGTCATGGCAGCAACTGGCAGTGTCTCCCTCTGCCTTCCTGTTCTCTCAATTCTTCTCTCTCTTAGTACTGCCTATACTTCCTGCCTGGCTACTGGCCAATCAGTGTTTTATTTATTGACCAATCAGAGCAACACATTTGACATACAGACCATCCCACAGCGAATATCATTGTTATTCTTTTAGTTATTGCCTTTGTATGTTATCTGTGAAATTCATATTTCAAACATTGAGTTAACACTTTATCTTCTATTAATTTTAAAAACACAGATAAATGCTAATGGGGAAGAGAGAATTTCAAAGGTCTCCATCCTTTATCATAATAGAAAAGTGATATTGAAATAATGAGGAAGTCTTGTTTAAAAGCACACTTGTCAAATGACAGTATGTAGAAGCATAAAACACAATCACATGAAACATGCAGAGGTATCACTTAATTAAATAATGTAATGAAGAATTGGAGAAGTATTCAGAGCCAAAAACAGATTATGACTTTTTTCTTGTTGTCTCATCACTACATAATTAAACTTTATATTTATCGGTAGCATTTAAGAGTAATCAATGCTGATTATGTGAAGAAATAAGTCAAAACAAATAAATATATATTTATAAAATATTCACTTGAGGGATTTACCCAAAACCAACTATCTTTTTAAATTAAGAATATGATAATGAGGATGGTTTAGTTGAATAATATTTTCCAGTTACAAAATAGGAATTTTGGTTATTGATTCAGATACAAACAATAGTGGTAAACTATAGTGGAACCCTAAATGAGGAGTTTCTCCCTCTCTCTGTGTGTATGCTTGTGTGTATATGGATCACACTCTTTCTGTGTTTGTGTGTATATATAAGGGAAAAAGAAAGAGGCACACAGAATAAAAAAATCATTATATCTGAGATAAGAGATAAGAGCGCTAAATATTTATCTATGTATTTTTCATTCTTTGAAAGTATCCTACCTGTGTCCAATATACCCGAATCATATCCAACCCCTCTGCCTCCCTCCACATCCCCACTCTTTCCAACTACCCCTTTCCCCATTTCATGGCTTCTTATATAGACTCTACACACATCATGTTTAAAATCACATATTCAAAAACTAGTAAGCACAATTTTTAAAGATATATTGGGGAACTGGAATAATTAGTTCTTGTTCTGGAGATATGGATTAGTAGTTAGGAGTGTTTGCTGTTCTTCCAGAGGACGTGAGTTTGGCTTTCAACATTCACATCAGTTAGCTAACTCTGGCCTGCATCTTCAATTCCAATTATCCTAAGTTTTCTTTGGTGTTCCTGGCCATCCATACTTATGCACACAAAGTCATATACAGATACATAATTAAATATAAAACAAATTTTAAAACAAAAAAAGAAAACTAAAAGAATCAACTTATGTTGAAACAATCACTGGAGATATGTAGCTTAACTGGCCTATCAAGCTACATATTCATTTTGTAATGTGTGTACTGAAAGAAAAACAAATGTTTCCATGAATGCCAGAACATACTTCAGATGTCAGTTTGAAGCTAATTTTAAAATTTACTATTTTATCAAAAATACTATCTAACCTATGTATATCTAATAAAAAGAATTGATAGCTTCCAATTTTATTATAATACCGTGTACTTTTTAGTGTTTACCACGAATACCTTTTGGAGATTATGTCAACACATATTTGTATTTTGCAGCACAGAAACAAATGACATGAAAGCATCTTCTAGCTGTATTTAATAAGAAGCAGTTTGTCTCCACCCCTGTTTATCCAGCCAGATGTGTGACTGCAGTTCTATTCAGCATTTGACTCATATTAAATTATCTACTGCATTCCTGTCCTTCCGAGATCTTATTTAATGAGTCCCTAAGTGAGGTGACCAGCCAACTGTGTTGCGTGAGGTGCACAAAGGAGGTAACTCTACCACGTTAAGTGTATGTTGTAGCATGTTGGCATACAGGCAGGCTCAACACTGGAGAGACAGATGAAATGCTGAGCCTCACAGGAGCTGTGCTGTTGTGGAACATATTGTCCACAGATGGGCTCCTTGGACTAATTCTAATCAAATGGCTGTACTTGGGCCAGGCACTGTGTCCTGTTTAGAACCTCTTGAAACACAATTATTCAAATGTATGCCTGCCAAGCACGATATCCCTTTTATTATCACTTTGATTTTGATTAGAGAAAGCTTGCTTTAGGGTATTCTTTCCTTCATAATTTAGGGTGTCTTTTGTGTGGATCATCCAACCAGATGCATTAAGATGCTCCCCTCTGTTGTGTGCTTGTGTGTGTGTGTGTGTGTGTGTGTGTGTGTGTGTGTGTGTGTGTCCCCGTCAGTCCATCTGTCTGTCTGTCTTTGTTTCTCCTACCTCTCTGTTTCTGTGTCTCACTTTCGTTTTCTCTGCCCCTGACTTCCCCAACCTCAGATATTTGTTTAGTAAGTACCTATAGAGTGCTAGTACATGAGGGGATTGATTGCAGAAAGCTGAAGTGTAAGTATTATAACAGTATTAGAGATCCTTGGCCGGAGCAAAAACTCATGAAATTCAAGTGACAATAAAACAACAGTGTTACTTTAAGATCGGAATCTAAGATGCTAAGTCTATTTAAAATATTTCCCTCTTAGCACACCAAGCTCTTAAGTTCCACAAAAGTGTCATTAAGAGGTGTTTTTGAAAGCGTTCCTTTTTATCACTCCACTTCATTATCTATTCTTGATGTGAATACAGCGGGAATTTGATGCAAACTATCAAAATTGCTCTATATGACAAAGCAGAAAGAAATATGCCTCGGTAAGCAAGGAGAACTTTTCTAAAACTCAATGAAACACGTGACTTGTAAAGAACTGTGATGCATTCTTCACCTTTTGAAGAGGTGAATGGAAGTTTGTTTTAATTGGTGATATGTGAAACTGGTTTATGAAAAGCCATTTCTTCTCATTAACAACATCTAGACTATAAATAAGTACTTTATGAATTGTGACACATTTTCCATAATTAAATTTAACAGTAAAAAGAAATATTGTATTAGTTCACTACCAGTGACAGAATATTTTCTTATAAATGAGAAATGACCTAGTGCTAATAACAGGCTAGCACAAAACCAAAATATTTTATTTGCAGAAGAAGAACTATAGTAGTACCTAAAAATCAGTTACTGGTGTCTTCATGCTATGCATGATGAACCCTTAGTTTTCACAACTTTTTAAAATTGCTTTAAAAATTATGCACAATTATTAAAGTTGCTTTTTCATTAAGTAGTTCTAGATCATTTTGATTATGTTCACCAAAATAGTGATAGACCTTTTGAGAACTCGTGTGTGTGTGTGTGTGTGTGTGTGTGTGTGTGTGTGTGTTTGTGTGTATAATAATCAATAAATCACCTACCTGTTCTTGAGGACATCATGTTTGGTAATTTGTGTCAAAGGATAGAGTCACTAAAGAGCAGTTATTGTCAACAAAAATATTTCCCTAATAGAATCATTTGTATTCAAATTTAAAAACCTACTCTGGACAATGAGATTGTTGAGTGAGTAAAGGCACTAGCCCCAGTCCTGTTGACCTGAATTCAATATTCAGAACCCACATAGTACAAGGAGAGAGATTACTTTTCCAAGATTCCATGACTTTCAGGTGTTTCAGGTGTGCATGAACTAACACATAAACATACAAATTTAATAAATAATAAATTAGTACAAAGTTATGAAAAAACTAAAAAAAATAATTATTTAGAATAAACTTCACAAAGCTACAACAAATTTATTGGGGTAGAGATGGGTAATTGATGTCTGAATTATTTTTCTATTTTCATGTTTCTTTTGTGAGGGTAGTGTATGTGAACAGGGATCCTAACTTTTCATGTTAGGTTCCAGTTAAAACAATTCTGGATAGTAAGTCAATTAACAGGTTAATTACTTAGATTAATGAATGGATGAATGGACAAGTTTCTCAAACTTTGAATAAACATGTATGTTTGTGAAATACTAAGAATACAGCAATTTATACTTCATATACGTATATATGTGTATCTTATAGTAGTTTAAACTTTGTAAATGAAGATTTAAATCTAAGTGTGCCTTAGCTAATGATATGTTAATAAATGACATGAATTACCTAAATTAAATGTCTTATAAACTTAAGCAGTCTTGTTTTATTTCAAAATTTTAATTGTAATTGAAGACAGAGATGGCAAGAGACCATAGGTAGTAGTTCATTTATCAATAAATAATTGGCCTATTAATAAACATGCCATTAAAATAGAAATAAATCCACATTATAAAAGGTATTTTAAACATATATAATAAAATATTATTTGTATTAATTTATAAATAATTCTATTGTTAAATATAATGGCTACATAATACTGCAAATTCAGTAAAATTATAACAACTTCTTCATGTTGAAACAAAATACTGCTATGCTAAAAAAATTCCCTTTTCCACACCAACTCTCCTTTTAATTTGATTTTTATGAAGGAGGGAAGAGAAGCCCCACACACCTAATTAGTTTCATGTAAAACCCCTGGTAACTTACATGTGGCTAATTCGGAAGGTTGGGGGAATATGACGAATGACATCTTCAATGAATTACTTATATTACTTGTTAAGGATCATAACAATTTTGAGAAACTGGACACTTCTTACATTTCTTAGTTTAAATTGGAATATATAAGTGTAATATGTTTTTCACATTTCATTTACAGCTTTATATCAATTCTCCAAAGTTAAAAGTTACAATGATTTTCTTTCCAAGTGCATTCTTCTTTACTTCTAATGCCAGATTTACCTCTATTCCATGATGCTTTGGAATCCATGTCCATTTTTATCTGCACTAAACAATAAAGAAGCTTTTAATGCACAGGGCACAGGGTAATAATTTTGAACACCTACAAGGATCAGCTATAAAATCTTCCAGGTCTGTATCCTTTGAAGAGTGGCTTAAAATTGATAACACTCATTTATTTCCTCTCATTGTTCCCACATTGCAAATGGTATTATATAGAGAGAAGGTAGTCCATCTCACAAAACTGCTCACAGAAAATATAATAGAATAACACACCTAATAATCACTGTCTACTTTCATGCATCAACCAGTGTGCTGCCACAAAGGGTCATGTTTCTCTTTTCCCCGTTTCGTTCTTCCTATCTATCTATCTATCTATCTATCTATCTATCTATCTATCTATCTATCTATCTATCTAT
>CABHPQ010141676.1:0-24690 GCA_902168405.1 Peromyscus aztecus
TAAAGGGAGAAGTGATGGGTCTTGGTTTGCTTTTATGCCCTCATAGGCATTCAGAGGAGTTGATAGATCGACTGTCATCACATCCAAGTCGTTATTCTCTGTTTGTTCCAAGCTTGGAGCAGGAGGCAAGGGCAGGAATTCCAAAAAACTGTCAATGGGGGCAGTTAATGACCAGTCCCCATGGACAGGTGGTGTCTTCTGGATATCCTGGGTGCAGGCATTGCAGGGGTCTGGACTCTGCAGCAGATGAAGTGTCTGGCCTGAAGCTGTCAATCCCAGGGTTGTCTCCATTTTCACCACTGAAAAAGAGTCAAGGAAGAAGTCAGTGCCTGGTAAGTGAGGTGCTTCCCACTTTCAGTGTACCTCAGTACTCAGACCCCTACAGCAGTGGGAAAGGCATTCCTATGAGCTCTGCTTGTGTAGCACAGGCGGCGTGTCTGTTGGGAGACTTGTGACCACTGTCTTATTTCTGGTAACCATGTGATATCATGTTTTCTCAGATGTTTGTGTTTTCCTCTGTGTTTGTGTGTCATGTGCATGCATAGTGATCATGGGGAGGTGACAGACTTCCCTTGGGGTTTGGTCCTCCCTCTCCTTTCCCATGTCTTTGAAAGAGTGACCCTCATTTCCGTGGAAGTTTGCTATCAGGCAGCTTGTCTGGTCCATAATTTTCAAGAACTTACCCTTGTCTTCCAACTCTTGGCATTACTGAAATGCCCCCAGTTGCCTGACTTTCTAAATGGGTTCAGGTATCCAAACGCAGTTCCTCACTCCTGCAAGGCAATCATTTCTAGAACCCTGGATTTCCTCCAGCTCCACATTTCACAGTCTTGTTATTAATGATGTGAAATTTGGTTTAAGAAGGTGAAATCTTTAGCTTGTGTTATCTTTGTAGTTTCGAACATATCCTAGTGATGATGCATAGCCTTGGCTCACCTCTAAATAACCATAGCAAAAGAAACAGGGAGAGAAAGGGAAAGAGACAGTGAGAGAGAGAGACAGAGTGAGAGACAGAGAGAGAGACAGAGAGAGAGAGAGAAAGCTTTTCCCAAATTAGCAGTTGTACACCAGGTATACTGGACTCTCAGTGCACTTATGTTCATAATAGAACAGCAGGACCAGCACTTGCAATCTGGGAATAATACTTCCTCTTGGACAGATCTGGAGTTGCGCTGCTCTAAAGTCAGAATTCAGCACAGAGAATATAAAGGTCTACCAAATAGAAATGCATTGGTGTCCTCTACAGCACTGAGCAATAGATTAGGAAGTAGGTGATTGACATAGCCATATCTTAATGGAATGGCAGAAGTTATAAAGCCAGAACTCCTGCTTTACAAAGGTCAAGCAACGCTGAGCCACATGATGGCTGCCATGCCACCTTTGGTTTTCACCTGTTACATCCTTGGGGCACTTTTAATATTTGTACAATTTGGGTATGTTGGATTGATGGAAACTTCCTTATGAATCATTTATGTGTTCTCCCAGGAATGCTGCTTCTAAGCTTACCCAGGAAAGTCCTGAACATACTCTTTTCCGTCCCACACTTTGAGGAAGATACCCTTATCTACCTGAAGTTCTTCCCTCGCCTTGGATGTTGTGACACATAAAGAAGCCAGAGGTTTCTTCATGAGGCTATTAGAAATTCTTGAAACATCTGTCCCTGTACTTACACAGGGACAAGATATTCAAAACAAAGTAAAATTAAAAAGGTCAACAAGATTCGGTGGGAATTATCCACAGTTCAGATTACAAGGCTCTTCCCACAGTACACTCAGACAATTACGTGGCATTCATCTCTGCCCTACACAGAGACATATTGATGAGCAAAGTATGGAGTGGAAAGATGATGAAATTATGAGGGGTTACAACCTCCCTGTCTTAGAAGTTAGCTCATGTGGAGCCACTATAATGTCCCATGACCAAGGAACAACAAAATGCCAGGATTAAACATATAGACAAATTCTATAAGGAGATAAATGTGAACATTGATTGTATTATGTCAGAATTTGAATAATAACTGCGGCATCTTTAGCCTGAGGATTTCTCTTGGGCACTCTGACCACTAAGAGTTAATATTACATTGCTTGGGCCATGCCCAGGATGGTTGAGGATTTTGTTTTGGTCTAGTGTCCTTGAAGTAACCAAAGCAACATGCCTGAGCACAGGCTGTCATATGCCTCTAGATTATCAAAAATAGGGTTATGGGGCTAATGAGTAAGAATGATTACTCTGTTTATTAAGGATCTCAAAACTTGAGGGAAAATGATTGGAAATAATAACTCTGTCATAGTTTACTAATGATGACTAAAAGATGAGCAAAAGGAAGTGAAACACATGTCCAAAACCAAAAACGATATGATATGTGTTTTGGAACCTCATGAATGTCTGCTAATTAAATTCTGTATAAATAAAGAAAAACACTCTGGCTGCTAGTTAGTCAGGCTACAAGATTCTCCCGACCACCATGGAATGGCTCACTTCCTTCCCTGCTGCCTCCTTACATTATCTGCAGAACCCATCCACTGCCAAGGAAGGCTTCCGGAAGGTGATTGCTGTGTAACAGTGCATGGGACTGATTTGTGAGGTCAGTGATCTGTGTGTCTGTGGTGGTGTCCTTGGACATGTCTAATGGAGGATGGATGCCACTCATTGCCCTGCATTGTCAGTCATTATAGAGCCTGAAGATGGGGAAGGTGAGCCAGGCCAAGGCTGAGCTCTCAGGACTCCCATCCTTCCTCCCTGAGGACATCCACTGCTGAAAGGTAGAGCTGTGTCTACTTTGTGTGCTGATCTCACTCCTCCCTCCTGGCCTTACTCATCTTGAAGTCTGGTGTCTGGCATGTCTTGAGCAGATGTGGGATAGTAGATGGCAGAGGTGGAGAAAGGTGTTTGGACATTTGTTGGCTGAATCTCCTTTGGCATCATCACCATCTCTGGTTCCAGGCAGTAGGCCTGACCCCCAGAGTGGGACACAGAGCCACAGGCCTGCAGGCAGTGCCTGAGCTCTCCAGCCATCAGAGGGCCCAGGCTGTTGAGGTCATTGTAATAGACGTGGCTGCCCTCCTGGTAGGAATGTGCCAGGCTGTATCCTTGATTTGACACCTGTGGTGGTGTGGCCTGAACAAGGCTGTCAGACAGTGTTGGATAGGAGAGAACTAAGGCATTGAGATCTAAAATATTATCACCCTGGGCTGTCATAGACAAGGAGGAGAATGTGGTATTCTGGTCAATGACAGTTACAGTGAAGTCCTAGAGTGCAGCTCCCCTACTGTCAGTGCTTCCCATGGGAACCCTCTGGAGAACACCTGGATAGGAGAGTGCTGAGGCAGAGTTCTGGCCCTGGTCAGTCAGTGCAGTCACCATGGTTGTGCCATCTGGTAAATAGGGGTAGGCACTTTCCATGAGTTGCTGGCAACAAGTGGTAGAGTTTGATGGCAGGAGCCATGCTGAATGCACACCTGGGGTGGAGACCCTGGAGAAGTTGCACACACTTCCTACTAAGGGCGAGGAATTCCTCAGCAGAGGCACAGAACAGAGCACATTCTGTCCCAAAGAAAGGTGCACTTTGGAAATTTTCTGTAGGAAGCAAGAGGAAAATGGGAAGAATGGTGAGAAGGAATCCTTCTAGTTTTCTGTGATGAGCTGTGTTATCATCAGTTTGTACTGTCTGAGGCAGTCTGAGATCTATGTTTGCTCACAAATCCCAAACAAATGGTTCGTAATGGTTCTTGGTAATAGGATGACACTCATTTGATGAGCTGACTGTTCTTCCTGTGTGTGCTTGCACTTCCTAATTGATCCATGTTGACCCTTGCCATGACCTAGACAACACCCTCTTTTGCCCTGCTTTGTCTTGTTCTGATACTTGCTGTGGTACTGCCTCAAAGCTGTGTCCCAGAACAGAAGTGTTTAAAGTAGGAGAACCTTAGACAGCTTCTCATGCCTGTGCCTTTGTCCTGTTTTGTGCAGATCTTACTCTATGTAGAGAGAGAGATTCTCTACCTAGATCAGTCTGGCCTTGAAATCACACAGACTGGCCTGCCTCTGCATCAGAGTGCTGGCGTTGTAGATTCTTTCCATGTACACCATGCTTGGCTCTATTCTGATCTTTCTTAATGAAATGATGTATCAGGACTTTCATAGATAAGAACTGTATTTAACTAAGAATCCCTTCATCCTCTAGCTCCTCATATCCCCACTACTTTTTGTGTAAGTCATTTCCTCTTACTTTTATATAACCATTCAGCTCATATGCGTATATGACTACATGAATACAACATGCTGATAATATTTCATGTTGATTTCCTTTGTTTCACATGATGTCTTGGGACTACAAATGTATTGTGAAGTTCATCTCTGAATAAGATTATTTCTTAATTTAGTAGTTGGTTAAATTGATTCTTCAATGAACACTTCCACAATAATTGTTAATTTCTTGTAACTCTCCTATTTGGGATTCCTTGTGAGAATTCCTGCACACACTGGTGTGTCAATTGTCCAGAGAACAACTGACTGTGGAGTACCTAGCCCATGTTGATAACAGCCAATACAACCAGTGTTCAAAAAATGTGGAGGATGATGTGGAAGATTGGCTGGGTAGAGTGTAAAAGCCAGGGACTAGAGCTGGATATTGTTTTCTATATGTGACAGGAAACCTTTACCTAGACTAATCTCAACAGTGTGGCTGCCTAATAATGACTTGGGACATGACAATATCATGTGCCTTTTTATTTAATCTGTGGTTTTCTGTAACATTCAGTTCCAAACTACCTTTGTATACATCCAGGGTCATCCTTCAGTGTGTCTTCTTTATTTCCATGTATTCTAACCCCACTAAGAATCAGATCTAAATATAATATTCAATTCCAGGTAACTCTATCAGCATCAATGGTATCCCAACGAACCAAGATTTAAAGTATAGTAAAAATAAGGGGAGAAGTGATGAAAAGAAATGTTTTAAAGTTTCTTTCCTTACCTGCCATGGTCAGATTGAGAGTATAAGCAATCCACAGTACAATGGAGCAAGAGAATTGGTTGTCCTTGTCTGATCAGCTGACCTGAGTGGCAAGTGTGTCTGGTATCAGACAGCACTTACTGGTCACTGGTCACAGGTGACCTGTGATGATCCAAATTTGTTTACAGGCATTGCCATGGCAACCTCAAGACCCTACCAGGGGGTGGTAGGGTTGTACCGAGAATGATGTCATAAACAGGGCAGCAGCCAATGGAAAGGTCAGATTATGAGCTAACAGATGGGATTGGTTGGACAGAATGCCAGGAAACCAACAGTAGCCATGGAGGCTGAGGTGTGTGCTAGTGAAAGGAAGCAATCCTGGCATGGAAGTCCCCCTTTCATGAGGTTTAGTCCAGAGTATTGGCAGAGCTTCTTATAAGGTTCATCTATGAAGCTGTGTCTATTATTCCTATGAGGTGTCACCTTCCAGCAGAAAGTGTCCCATCAGCATACACTGTACAGACAGTAGCCTTGGGCAAGAAAGAGAGGAACACCTTCGTGAAAGAAACTCAGGTGTGAAACCGTTTCAGTTGATCTGATTTATAAGCTGTTGTCCTCTGTCCATGACCCAAGAAAAAGATCAAAGGGCTCCTTTCTGACTGGGTTGAAGGACAGGGTATTGATGCACCTTTGATGATGAACTCCAAGAATATTCTCTTTGGGTATCTTCTCCTAGAGGCCTTCCTTAGTCTGTGTTGACCCAGGCAGGGCTCACATCTCCCTTCTCTGCTTTTCATTCCTTTTTGGTAGGGTTTGATTCTTGGACTAGGGTAAACCTATATCCTTACAGTGGTGCGCAGTATCATGGTGAACTTCCAGAAGCAGTGGTCTTCTGTTCATCATGAAGATGCTTGTAATTGGAGGCTGCTGGTAGTAGCAAGCACTTGAGGGGTAACCCCTGTTGTTTGGTTGCTCATCTTGTATCTCACTCTGGTCTCTCACCTGTGGTCATTCTTTGTATCTTGCCTCCCTTCTTACAGTATTGAGGTTGTTAGTCATTGAGTCTGGCCGCCTTCTCTCTTCATCCACAAGAATAATGAGTGTGACAGTTACTGAAGCTTCTTCCTCCTGGCAACAGTCTCTGCAGAATCCTGGGCTTCTAGCATTCTCTGCCTTGCTTTAATGTGAGAAAAGAATAAATAGAGATGGAACACCTGGAGCAGGAAGGCATTTGTTGGTATGTGGTGGTGGGTTACATGAAAATGCAATGTAGTTGTTTTGTAAGTGTTGCAGCTGGGTAGAAAGGGATCCTGGCCTTTGAGAGCCAAAGAATAGCACAAAGTCAATTTAAGCTAGCTGCTTGTTCCAGTTAAAGCTTTTCCCAGTGCAACAACTCTGCTTTGTTAGGGGAAGATTTCCCCAGCAAAAGTTACAGTTCTGCTCTGCTATGCTCTACTGTGGCTAATGTTCCCTCTCTGCTCTGCTCCCTTCTGACAAAAGAAGGTCTCACCAAAACCTCATTCAAGAGATTTACTGGTAGGGAAGAATCCAGGAAAGTTGCTTCCTCTAACAGAGTGGAAAAAGGCATTTCCCAACTGAACATATACAGGGCTTATGTAGTAGAGCGTCTTAGTGGGGGAGCTTTTCCAGGGTGAAGCTTTACAGGGTAAGAATTGCTCAGATTCCAATCTCTGAGTTTGGACAAACTCAGAGATTTATTATATTTTGTGCTCAGGTATTTTGGTTGATTTTCTTCCTAAGGGATTGGTTGGTGTTTGTGCTTAGTGTGTCAGGGGCAGATTGTGTTTCTTTGACTCTGGTTTCAGGTCCCAAGTGTGTTTTTATTCACTGGCCATTTTTAATCTTTTGGCTCTGGTTTCAGGGCTATGGTCTGTTTCTTTTATTGGCCCTTTTTAAGCTTTTGGCTCTACTTCTAGAGCCATGGTTTCAGGGTTACTGTGTCTTTCTTTAGCTGGCTCTTTTATCCTATAATTTCCCTTTATATTTGAAAAAAAAAGAACAACCCATTTCCCATCTCAGTGTATGTTCACAGACAGGAATGCAAAATTTTGATGAAATATGGGGAAATCTTGTGTATTTCCTCATTTTGATTTAGATTGGTATCCTTTTTGGTCATTCACTGATGAGTTCATAGACTGTCTTATGGCATGGGTATAGGGTACATTTATATATATTTCTTATTCTAACTGCCTCAACAAGCACTACTATGACACTGTCTGTCAGTCCTCATTGAAAATGACCCTGGAGCCTGTTTAGTTCTCCTGCTGCATTCACTTGAGCTGTCAGCACTTTCCATTAGGACCATTTTTACACTGAGCCACTGCTATAGCGTGTAGCTACATGTCCAGCTCAGTAGAACTTTTCTTCCATGTACATTGTATCATATTTTGGATTGCTTGTCAAAGCTCTGCAATAAAACTGTCCTTTTTCATAGGCCTGTAGGCTGTTTTTGTCTTTCACTCTTGCAGTTTCCTTCATGCCTGAACACTTGTCAGATAATGTGACACATTCCAAGTGGCAATGACTGAAAGTTGTAAGGTTCATCCAGGCTTCTGGTTGTAGATCCATCAGAAAAAAGTGTTCTCTTATAGCAGCTTAGAACCAAATGAGTAGAACATGATGGGCCCAGGGTTATTTGAATTCTGAGTGTAGAGAGAAAATGAGAAATAGATAGATTAGATAGATAGATAGATAGATAGATAGATAGATAGATAGATAGACAGAACTGTGTTCAGTGTTTAATTTTCATTATTTCTGTGATTTTTACTTTTTAATATTTGCATATTTTTTTCAGTGTAACAACGAACTTATTTCTTCTAACCACATATACCGAACTTAATTACAGCACCCCGTACTCCTTCCAATTATTTTCCAAGTACTCATTTCTCAGTATGTACTACCTTTCTCTCCCTCTTTACAAAAGAAAAATCTTTCAAGAGATAACAAACGAATATGATAAAATAATTTTTGAGACAGCATCTGCAAGAAAAATAAATGTAAGTTAAATAACTTGAAAGATGGTATCCTGTATGGGTGGAAAAATGGCACTCTCTGAAGACAGATGCCTGCTAAATGCTAAGTGCTAGTGGTAGGCTTAAGCCTCAGGAGATGTTGTCAAGAAGCTCCTTAGTCCCTCCTAAAATATGAAAGTTTTTGTGATCCTGTTGTAAGTTATGAGCAAGAAGTAGAAAAGTGCAAAACTGGGGGAGAATGGTCAGGAATTGTGCTATTAGGTGGTTGGATGGCTCTTCCACATAGTAAAATGTCAAGAGAGAATTATACACTGGTAGGGAGAAGGCACAGTTGTTAGGTATATTTTTAACAACTCTCCAATTTGTTATGTGTACACATGCACAGAAGGGAATTCTTATCTTGTACTGCATTCCACCACAAAATGTTCTGTGACTGAGTATTTCCTAAGTCCCAGAGGTAAGACAACTGCTATTGTTTTGTTGAATTGAATGGTTGGGTCTCTACATTTCCCTTCTAAACCTTTACATAATTGCAGGAGATTAATGTAGTTGCAGATGCAGATGTAACAGTTACAGTCTGCCTCCTTGCTGGCCATCCTTTAGCATTTGTTTCTATTGCTGCTGGATAGAGTTGTAATTGTTTCAGCTGCTGAGACTCAGTGACTGCTGTTGTGCTGAGATGGCAGGCTGGTACTCAGAAATGGATCATGCACAAAGCAGGCCATCCAAAGCTCAGAGATTGTCCTACAAGTAGTCCAATCAAATTGAGAGGTAGAGCAGTGGGGTAGAATAGTGTAGCGTGGATTTTTATTCCAAAATCAAGTGAACATCCTATTGTGATATGTTAGTAGTGATTACCTTGGATGGATGGAGACCTTAGAAAGTAATTGAACAGATAGATGCAATGATAGATAGGTCTGTGGCTGTGAAGCTTAACTGTACATAGTAGAAGGAGCCATAGAGATTCATGAAAACTTGACTTGTCATTCTAGACATTACTTGCATTTGAACATGAGGCCTGTTGGAAAATGATCTTACTTGATGCTAGAGAATAGAAGTGGAGAGTTAACTGAAAGTAGTGGCCTTCCAAGTATTGCTTCCACAGGAAACACCAATAAATTGTTGGGTATAACGAGAAGTATTCTACCCTCTCTCTATTTCAGTATGGAGTCACTTTAAACACCATCACTATGTCTATATCATTTCCCTTCTATACTATTCCAAGGAATTGAACATGTTACTGCTTTGTACATCAGCATAGATTGCAGCATTTTCAGGAATATGTATGTTAGCTGATCTTGCTGTCCAATAACAGAGCAATGGATAAGGAATATGTGATGTCTACACACAACGGAACCATTTTAGCTAAAGTGATGAATGCAGTCAAGGTGACTGCAGGAGAGTTCTTGTAACTCGTCATAATCATATTATACCATATGTATCCAGTCCCAGACAAATATCCCCTGATGCTGTCTGTATATATGGATCCTATATTACACATATCTCCATGGTTCCATTCATGACTTGGGAGGCAATGCTGTCAAGCAGATGTCAATGCCTAAGATTTGTGGTGAGAGTTAAGGAAAGTTACTGGGCTCAGTGTACAATATACAGTTTTAAAAGAATATGTTCAATGAAAAGTACCATGAGAACTAATGTTATTGAGAAGGATCCAATACAAGTTCAGCATTATATGAATTGCTTTAATATGAAAAATGTTTCCTGAGCTTTGTTTAATAAGAATTATTCTACAAGACCCTTAGTTCGAAAACATCAAGATTAAAACGCTTTTAATCCCAGCACTTGGGACGCAGAGGCAGGCAGATCTCTGTGAGTTCGAGGCCAGCCTGGTCTACAAAGTGAGTTCCAGGAAAAGCGCAAAACTACACAAAGAAACCATGTCTTGTAAAACCAATAATAATAATAATAATAATAATAATAATAATAATAATATCAAGGGTAGAATATATCCATTCAAATGCATTTATATTGCTCCTAAGGTGTAAAGTGAAGCACAGTAGTCTCATGGCAGTGCCTAAATATATAATTAAAGCCGCACAAAGAGAGCATAACACCAGAGGCCTCCTTAAGCCATTGCTTTTCATTATTCTGTTGTACCCAAATTTGTCTCTGTGAGGATCATCGTATACAGGTAGTAGGATCTTTTAATGATGGGTTTGTTAAAATTTCTACATGGATGACTTTGGACATAGCCCTTTTTAGAATGAACAAATTTGGTCCCACATAGTAGTTGGGGGTTAGATATTGTGAAGACAGATACACCATTTGTGGTGCTATTTTATTTGTATGTTAATATATAAAGCATGCCTGGAGGTCAAGGGGAAAGTGGCCAGCCACTTTTAAGTAAACATAGAAGTGATGCAATGGTAGCACATGCTCTTAATTCGATCATGTGGCATAGGGTCTCTGTGTGTTCAAGGACACACTAGGGAACAGCCAAGCATGGTGACACACTCTTTATTCCCAGTACCAAACATAGAGACCTGGTGGTCTGTACAGACAGGCATTGACAAGGAAGTGAGGTAGCTGGGATAAGAGCCAATGAAAGGGCATTACAGCAAGGCAATAAAGGCATGGGTAAGACAGAAAGTAGCTCACTTTTGGTAGCTGCAGGCCTGGACATGTAAAGTTGGTGGCTCTCTCTATTTCTCTGATCGCTAAGGCTTTCACCCCTATATTTGGCTCTGTGTTTCTTATTTAATAAGACCATTTAGAAATTCATCTACAATTGGTGCTCACGTGGCAAGTTTTCATAAAAAAAAAAAAAAAAAATTGATGGCCTTATAGGTCAGGCTTGGCCAGAGCTACATGAGATCTGGCTAAATGCAGCTGGAGCTCCTTGCAGCCAGATCTCCAGCTCATGTTGCTGAGCTGCAAGGTTGCAGAGCTGCAAGAAGCTGGACTGCTTGTGTGTTTACAGAGCCCCTGGTTCAGGCCAGAGCACATGGCTGGACTTTTTATTTAGTTTTTAGCTTTTAGTAGATGCTTTCTCTCTCTTTCTCTCTGTCTCTGTCTGTCTGTCTGTCTGTCTGTCTGTCTGTCTGTCTCTCTCTCTCTCTCTCTCTCTCTCTCTCTTTCTGATTCCCATTTTGGACTGCCACCACGCTAGGTAGCTGCTTTAAAACCCTTGGACTTCTACTGTTCTATGCAGACTCGGTAAGTCAATTAAGATATCAGATATCTTAAAGGGAGAAACTAGTTAAAAGAGAACATTTTTCCATATTAAAAAAATAGGAAATATTTTTCAATAAAAGGAAATTAGTCTTTGTTTGATAATTCATTAGACAGTCTGTACAGTTAAATGAGAGGATAATTAATGTTAATAGGATGTAGGAAACATCGGTTATAAATATTATTTGTTTAATTATCCTTATTTTAGTATTAAAAAGATTGGTCAACTTAAGTTCCAAGATTAAAGCTTGAGAAAAAAAAGGTTAAAATGAATTATAGAGAAATTCAGACCCAGGCAGAAGACTTTAAAGGTGAAATTATTTCAGGAGTGCATTATACGGTTACAGAGAGACAGCCTGTTTACAAACAAACAAACTTAATTCATCTGGTAGCCTTATAGGAACTGCCTGCTCAAGTACATGTACAAGCTACTTGGACTCCAGTGGAAATGTTAGATTTAAGGAGTTTTAAGGAAGCTATAGTATCCTATGGAGTGCATTCTCCATTTGTAAAGCAAATGTTAAACTTGTGGTCAACTTGTAATAGGATTATTCCTCAGGACTGGAAAGAGTTGGTAACAGATGTTCTAGAGTCCAGAGCACAATTACAGTGGTAACAGTGGCTTAAGGAGGGGGTTAAGGCAATAGACACCATGTAGAAGTAGAGGTGTGGAAATTGCCCAGGATCAACTTCTTGGAGAAGGCAAATACTCTGATATACAAAGACAATGTTTACATGATAACCAAACCTTAATTCTGTTCCACATGGCAGCCATGAATGCATGGGACAGAACTGAGGAAGCAGGGGAAAAAACTGAAAATTTAAGTAAAGTGGTTCAAAGTCATTATAATTCAGTTCAAAAATGGAATCGTTTGATATTTTTTGATATTAATGGATTTTTCAGAACCTCTCAACACAGTTACCAACTCTCAGTATGTTGAAAGAGTGGTATTATTTATTGAGACTGCAGAATTTATCCCTGATGAGTCAGAATTAACTTCACTATTTATTTAGTTACAAGATATAATCAGGAATAGGAAGCATCCCTCATATATAACTCACTTCTGATGCCATATGGGTTGCCAGGCCCTCTAGCACAAGGTAATGACAAGACTGATAAATTATTGATAGGAAATGTGCTGGAGGCTTCAGAATTTCATAAAAAGCATCATGTCAATAGTAAAGGTTTAAAAAAGAATTTTTCCAGAACATGGCAACAAGTTAAGGAAATTGTAAGGAAATGTCCTATTTTTTCCTTTTATAACCAGACTCTGCTACCAGCAGGATGTAACTCAAAGGGTACTCAGAGGAATGAAATCTGGCAGATGGACGTGTTTCACTTTACAAAATTTGGAAAACTAAAATATGTACACTATACCATTGATACTTATTCAGGATTTCAGTGGGGAAATGCTTTCGGTTCTGAAAATGCTGATCCTATAATCACGCATTTGCTAGAAGTTATGGCCATCATGAGTATACCTGCACAAATTAAAACTGACAATGTTCCAGCATGTGTCTCTTGTAAAATGAAAGTTTTTTGTTTATTACAATATAAAGCATATTACAGGTATACCACATAATCCTACAGGCCAAGCAGTTTTAGAAAGATCAAATAGAACTGTAAAGGATATGCTAAATAAACAGAAAGGGGTAACAAAAACCCCCAGAAATAGATTACATACAGAAATGCTTTATTAACTTTGAATTTTCTCAATGCTAATGAGAAAGGAACAACAGCTGCAGAGAGACATTGGATAATAGAAAAAACTGCAGAATTAAATCAGCCTGTGTACTATAAGGATGTGCTGACCTCAGAATGGAATCCAGGATATGTGTTACGTTGGGGACGAGGTTTTGCTTTTGTTTCTATAGGAGAAGATAAGCTTTGGATACCATCAAAATTAAATATGTTCAATTTGAACAAGAGAGACCTCTTAATTAGAAGAGGTGATAGTTCAGCAACCAGCATAACCTTCCAATTTAAACTAATTTATACTTGTAACACATGCTTTTTCATTTAATCAGATAATAACTTGCCAAAAGGGAACCTCTCCAAAGTTAGGCTTGGGGAAGCGTTTTTGTTTTTGTCTTTCTGGAGAAAGAAGGTCAAGGAATCTGAAGAACACTGGACAAATGAGACATCTGAAGAGAAAGGAGAAATCATCTAGAAAAATGTCTCAAGAAAAAGAATAATTTGGCCTATTGGTGTATCACATGTAAAATTTCTTAAGTCTTCCTAAATGTTTGTTTCTGCTCTTCTCTACAGACAATTAACACAAAAGGTTTTTGTAGCCCTAGTTTAATTAACAATTAAAGCTGGCTTTGAAGTTGGAGAATGACTCTTTCCTTCTCTAAACCCAAGTATGTTGTTAAAAGGAAAATGGAAAATCTCTGTATCATGTCAGATGAAAGAGCCATCTTCTGATATAGGACAGAAGAAAACCAAAAAATTAAGGAACTGTTTTTTTTTTTTTGCCACTAATCTCAATTCTTTGGTTCTATTTTGAGTCTTTAAACTTTTCTTAAGCTATGAATTTTATATCAAAATTTATTAGATTTATATATGTATATAACTTTTGTCATGATAAATACTATCAAATACTATCAAAATACTATATGACCAATACAGTCATATAGAGTACTAACTAATTCTAGAAAAAGGCTTTATTTAGCTGCCTATACATGTTTTTGTGTTGGAGTCTCTATCAGTTTTCTGCAGGGAATCATGACCAGGCCTAACCTCGAATTTGAAGTCTCCAGAAAGATGATGGGATCCCACATCAATGATTCCATGTGGACGTTAATAATACTGCTAAGCTGACAAACATCACCCAAAGATCAGCTTTGGACTACAAACTAAGCAGAACAATTTCGAGATGGCTAGCTCAGATGATCCTGTTTCACAGACTACTTGAACAAGGACTTGAGATAAGCCCTGCACTTTGGCATTATGCCGAGACTGGACAACAAATGATATGGCTACCTCTCCTGGAACTTGACAATTAACCAAAAAAATTTCTTTTCAGAATCTTCTAAAGATGCTATTACCCACAAACTGCAGAAAGCAATTTTAAGAGCACAATGCCCACATTCCCAAGAGGTGGAGTGGGTGGTTTTTGGTTTTTTCAATGGGTGTGGGGTTTGGGATAGTTGTCATTGTTTAGGATGCTTGGTTACAATGGTTATAGTTAATGGTCAGGAAAAGGGATAAACACAGGAGATTAGATTTAAGATTCTTGTTTGGAAAAAAAAGATGATATAGATAAGACATAGATTATTGAATCTACTCTGAAAAAAAGATATAGAAATGATAGAATAAAAGGTAGATTATTAAATCTACTCTGAAAAAAATGAGAGGATATATATATATATATATGATATAGATAAAAAAGTAGATTATTGAATCTATTTTTAAAAGACAAACTACTAGTTTTAAATACTTTACTTTGAATTGGATTTTTATATATTGTATATAAATTATATATATTGAGATTGATATTGTTAGAAAATACTGTATGTTTATTTCTAATCTTGTTCAGGATATTGTACCTATACAGTTCATTTCACAATTTGCTAATCCTTGAAAGTTATTATTATCAACTATTAGGATATAGAGAAATGAGAATTAGTAGTTAGTCATTACAGTTGAACTTGTCATATTAGGTGTTTTCAAGGTTAAGCAGAGATATATTTTAGATAGACAGGTCATCTTCAAATCCTTCAGAGATCTACAGAATATGGCATTTAAATGTTTTAATAACTTAGAATTTTTTCTTTTTTATGATTATGAGACATGTTGGCCCCTGGCAGCACCAATCTACTTCAGAGAAGATATGGGCATTGAAGAAACTACATATGGAGTTAACTTTCATTATGGCAAAAGTTAGCCATTGGGCAACAAAGTGCCCTCGCATCAACTGCTGACAGTATGCTATCCAAAATGGACAAAGAGGACACAAAGCAAATGACTACCGATCCTTGCCAAAACCAGTGTGGTTGTGGCTTTAGCAACAGGCATCCTGTGACGCCAAGACTATATGGCACCATCGCTAAAGTGGCCTTTGCAATCTGGCAAAGGTACAGTGTCCCTTTCTAAGAAGGCAGCTCAATAGGCAATGGACTGATGTCTTCTGGTATGCAGTGGAACAGTAGCTGAAACAGTTATTCTTGAAAGAGTAACTAGGCTGATAGAGTCTAACCTCTCAATGGTAGACTGGCATTTAATAAAGGAGATGAAGCCACCTACAAGCCGAGAAGAATGGGATGCGGAGAAGAACAGGATGCCGAGATGAAGCCATCCACAAGCTGAGAAGATAAGCAGTGACTACCAGAAATTTCCAGCAATTTCCAGAATTTAAAATCCTGAATCCTGACAGGACACTGGTAGAATTCAATTTTATCTGGTGCATGGAATACTCATGCCGAATGTGAGGTCGAGCTGTAGGCCTTGTGTATATCCTACTTCACAAATGAGTCTGTCAGATACGCTAAAACTGTAGGCTGAAGATGATGCCCCAACATTGCAGAAAACCTCAGGTGACTGTCCAGACAGCTGGCTGTTTCTGTCAACTCACAATTTTCTGGAAGTTGCTTGTTTGCAATTCCTGTTTTACTAGGTAATATTATTTCCTTCTTGGTCTCTGAGGGAGTTGAAGATTAGGTAGTTGTAGTTACATTTTTCCTTCTTAAGAAATTTCAAAAATAAAAAAAAGAAACTCACTAAGAGGTGAAAAGTGTATAAGTTTGAAGGAACATCACAGGACAATTTTCTCTTGGTAATACAAATTTGGGTAGAAAGTGAATTAGGTACATTTTAAACTCACAAAAAATAGAGTAGATAATGTAATATTTTCTCTAAATTTGTCAAATTGCTTATGTATCTATTGCTTGTATATATTGTATATAGTTATTGTACTTATTGTATATAGTTTTCTTATATTATTTATAAATTTTATTCTTTATTTTTAATAGACAAAAAGGGGGGAAATGTGGTGATATTTGTGCTGAATTGTGGTGATATTTTATTTGCATGTTAATAAATAAAGCATTCCTGGAGATCAAAAGGAAAATGGTCAGCCACTTGTAAGTAAACACAGGAATCAGGCAGTGGTAGCACATACCCTTAGTCCCATCAAAAGGCAGGCAGGATCACTATGTGTTAAAGGAGGCACTAGGGAACAGCCTAGTGTGGTGCCTTTAAACCCACTACCAACTATAGAAACCTGGAGGTCTGTACAAACAGGCATTGACAAGGAAGTGAGGTAGCAGGGCTAAGAGCCAACGAGAGGACAGAACAGCAAGGCAATAAAGGTGAGGGTAAGACAGAAAGTAGCTCCCTTTTGGTAGCTGCAGGACTGGAGAGGTAAGGTTGGTGGCTATAACTATTTCCCTGATCTCTAAGGCTTTCACCCCTATATTTGGCTTTGTGTTTCTTATTTAATAAGACCGTTTAGAAATTCGTTTACAACCATGAAACTCTATGAACAGGGTAAATACAATTCCTCAGTAAAATTCAGATACCCCACTTCCTAGAAGTAGAAAAGCAAACATAACTTTACCACAAAAGCAGAAAATACCCAGGATAGCATGAACACACCTCATTAGTGTTCAGTGTTTCACAGGCATTGTAGCAAGTACAGCCTACAACTGAAACAAGGCACATTGTCAGGAAAAGATGTATCCGAGTTAAGTTACAGTTGTAAACACATGCGGTTTAGTGTCTTTGGATTTTAGGTATGTACGAAAAATGCACCCTGGAGTACACATAGCCTCTTCATCAAGACATGCATGGGAATGTGGTTATTCACATGTACAGAAAGAATCAGGATTCCACCTGGTTTCTTGGAGCATTCCTTTAGTCCCAGCTCTCTTAAAGCAGCAGCAGAGGAGGAGGCAGAAGTGGAGACAGAAGGGGAGGTAGAAGATGAGATGGAGGTTGAGGCAGAGGGGGAGGCAGGCAGATCTTGGTGAGTTCAATGCTTGCCTATTCGATGTAGTCAGTTCTAGGAGATGCTGGGCTATGGAGATGGTCCCTCTCTCAAGAAATTAAAAGTGAGTTAATAAATAAATCATTTTGTTTAGTGTATGTAACCCTGGAAAAAGATAATGACAAATGTCTCAAAGAACAAAGTGTAACAAACTCTGATACTATTAGAGCACAGAGTAGCACAAAGTGTTGAAGGTTCAGGAGATGCCAGTTTTCTTCTCACCCTTCTTCCACGGCGAGTGACAGACCTTCACAGACTCCAGCATGTGCTTGCTGAGGTGTGTTTGAGGCTTTTTAAAGCTATGATGGCTGAGCTCAAGTGGATTCCACTTTCTCTTGTTGTGGAGGACAGTGGGCTTCTCTTCTGCCATGACTCTGACTTGATGACTTCAGCTCCTTCAGCTTTCTTGGAGTTGATTTCTCTAGCTCTTTTGGTCTCATCTTGCCCATGATTCCTATGTCTGCTGTGCCTGCAGAGTGTGATTTTCTGAGCTTTGACCTCCATTTGCTTGACTGTGTTGTCAATATCTCCTTCTGGCCACAGCACTAGCCACAGCTTCTCTCCTTCCACAAGGTCCTGATACTGGATTCTGGCCAGAAAATCTCCATGAAGGAGATTAGAGCGTTTCTGTTCCTTCATCCTCACCTGGTTTAAGGGTGTGCTGATGATACCTTATCTTTACTGAGCCTTCTCGCTGCTGATGACCCTGGAGTCTTTGCATTGGGTGGCTGTGGGAACCTGGAATTGGTTTAGTTAAGAGAGGGAGTTGAGCAGTTGGGAAGGTGAACTTCTGCCACCAGTGTAGTCATGTCTGCAAGTCTATGCTGGAGGCCAGCACACTGTGTATGTCCCAGGCTCATCCTGACCAAGACTGCTGCTTCCCAAGGTGGCATTGTCAGAAGCAAGCTTCTGCCCTAGGCTCCCAGCATCAGTGAAGTGCAAGGGATGCTGCATGTTGGGGTGTGCTAAAGGGAGGAGAGATGGGTCTTGGTTTTCTTTCGTGCACTCATAGGCATCCAGAGGCATTGACAGATTTGCTGCCATCTCATGCAGGTTGTCATTCTCTGTTTGTTCCAGGCGTGGAACTTTTGGCAATGCCAGGAATTCTGAAGGTTGTGGATGGGGTCTGTTAATAACTTGTTCCAATCAATAGTTGGGTGTCCTTATCTGAGTATACAGGGTGCAGGAGTAGCAGAGATCTGTTCTGCAGCTGAGGGAGTGTCTGGCTTGAGGTGTGATTCCCAGGGAAATCTCACTTTGCATCACTGAAAAAGAGTCAAGGAAGAAGTCAGTACCTGGTAAGTGGGATGCCCCCTCCTTTCAGTGCACCTCCACACTTATGCCCCTACAACAGCTGGGTGACATTCTTAGGATCTCTGCTTTAGCTGCAGATATTTGGAAACATCAGTCTGAGTTGAGTTCCAGTTGTAAACTCATTCAGTTAAGTCTCTTGGGATTTTGGGTAGGTACCAAAAATGTACCTTGGCTTATGTCCTCTTCATCCAGTCATGCTTGGAAATCTGGATTTTCATATAGACAGAAAGAAAGTTGATCCATTTAGTTTGTGCGTTCATTCCTTTAGTCTCAGCACTCTTCAGGCAGAGCCAGGGTCAGGGTAAGGGTCAGGGCAATTGCAGAGGCAGAGATAGTGGCAGAGGTAGAGGCAGGCCGATGTTAGTCAGTTCAAAGCTAGTCTGATCAACATATTTATGAACATGCAGGATTATAGAGGGAAAATCTGTCTCAAGATACTAAAAGCAAATTAATAAACAAATAAGTTACATTTCCTATGTGCCACACCGTAAAATGAAATGCCAAATGCCTCAGAGGCCATAGTGTGAGTAACCCCGAAAGTATTAGAGAACAAAGTATGTCAAAGAGTTGAATGTTCAGAGACAGGCCAGGATGGAGCACCACACTAACTACTCAAGAATTCCTGGTTGTAATTAATAGATGGTCTCTCAGGGAAGTAAAGCGTTTGTTGCTAGAAAAAGCAACAGATATTTGAGAGGGGATCCTAGAGAACAGGGGGACATCTTTGCTATTGCTACTTCAGTAAGTGTATTAATATCTAGATTATATAGAATTAGATAAAATACATAAATCATAAGAAATCAGGCAACCCAGGTAGTAAAGGACAAAGAAAAAGACATATCACTCTGATATAATAAAAAGATAATAAGCATATACAGATGTTCAGATTGAAGGGGAATCAGGGAAATGCATAGTGATGGATGACACAAAAACACACACACACAAATCAAATTAAAGTATTAAAAGGATGATTTCAAAGATGGATACAACTTCAGACATACAGCGTTATGAATGAATCCCTTCTCAGGAAAATGGTCAACTTTGTATATTTTCTCTTTAAGGTGGGTGCTTGATGGAATCCTGTATTTAATGAAATTTTAGGAGGATATATGTCCCAGACTAGTAATGATGGGGTGAGTGGTTCAAAATGGGAGGAAGTATTGGGAGAACAGGAGTGTATTCACTACACACTATACACTATAGGAAACATACAAAGTTCAAAACCAGTATAATGAAAATAAAAGTCAAGGAGAATAATTGTATAACCACTACAGGTTTTGACTATTTACTTTTACCTTAAATAACACTACCAATGATTTATAGCATATGATGAATTTATGTAACACATATTTCTACTTTGGAAACATTAAAGAACAATAGCAAAGGTATGAGGAAACCATCAAAGCCTTCTATATATACTTACTCATGGATGATATAACTGACTTAATTTCTCCAGTCAATTTTAGTGTCTTCAAATACAAGTATAGAAACTGTCTGACCATTTATATATAAATCCCTGGATCTACCAATTAACCTCCTTAACTCCATATGTACCTACTTTTCTACACACTCACCAATATTTTAATCAAGTTTATACATGTATATCTATGTCTATATCTCACCTTGTCTGTGTTGAATAGTACTGTGTTCCAAAAACTAGGCTAGGACTTACATGACATAGTCATAATATCTAGAAATTTCCATACCCTTCTGCCTCTGAAGGAAGATCTGTGGTTTTCCCAGAGATGTGTACTTGGCAGCATACTCTCTCTCCTGTTGAGCCTGCCTCTTCATGGCCTCCCTCTCTGGTCTCTGCTCTTCTGTGATGGGCTGTGAGATGACTGGCCCTGGAATGTTCACTGTCCTCCATGGAATTGGTTGGAGACCGAAATCTTGCACCAGATAATGGATTTGAGATTTTGGAGGTCATGGGGCCTTTTTCCTGGCAGCAGAAATAAGCTCTTTCTGAAATAAGGTATGAGAACATGGTCTGTAGGATACTGGCCTGCAGACAGCTGGCTGAGGCCCAGAGCAAGACTGGATGGGGTTGGTTATGTTATCTCGTGTGGCACTGGGAGCAATAAGCAGAACTGGCTTGTCAGAGGCCATCAAAGAAGTGCTGGCAGGAGCTGGTTTGGATGGCTTGAGTGTGGTAGACTGAGGTGAGTGGGAATGAGGCCTCAGGGTACACTGCAGGGGCCCTGCGGGAAGCCAGGGAGAGAGGCTTTCTAGAAACCAGTCTGGCTTGTGGCATGTCCAGGGCTGGGAAAGCCAGAGGTACTAACTTGACCTTCCCAGGTGGGGGCAGCTCATACTGGAATGTAGATGGACACTCCCTGTGAGCATTGCTCTCTGGTCTCTGAGCATTGCTCGGGGCTTTACCATCACATGGCACATCTAGACGTGATGTGGTGGCTGGGCCTGTCCTGGATTCTTTGTTGTTGCTGAAGTTTAGCTGAGCCCAGGAGGAGGAGATTCCAGGTTCCTTCTCACTGTTCTTCCCTGGTGGGTGAAAGACTTGCACAGATTCTAGCATGTGCATGCCGAGGTGAGTTAGATGCTTTTTAAAGCTGTTGTGGCTGAGTTCCAGAGGATTCCTCTTCCTCTTTTTCTTTGGCTTGGTGGTGTTTTCTTCTGCCTTGACTCTGTTCCTTGACTGTTTCAGCTCCTCTGTTTTCTTTTTCTCTGGTTCTCTTGGTCTTGTGTTGCCCCTGAGCCCTAGTTCTGCTGGGCATGCTGGGTGTGGCTTTCTGAGCTTTGCCTCCAAGTGCTTAGGCATGTTGTTAATAGCCCCTTCACTGGACACAGCACTGCCCACAGCCTCTTCTCCCTTCTGGAGCTGGATTCTGGCCTGAGGAGACCCATCAAGCATCTCAGAGGCTTTCTGGCCATTCTATTTCACTTGGACCATGGGTACACTGATGATGCTGGAGCTTTCCTGGGCCTGATCCTTCCTGATGTCTTTGGATTGGGTTGCTGTGGGATCTTGGAATGAGTTCATTTTAGTGATTGAGTTGAAGAGTTGGGGAAGGTGAATGTCTGCCACCAGAGTAGTCATGTCTGCAAAGTCCATGCTGGAGCCTATCAGACACTGTACCCCACAAGCCCCACCTCCCCCAAATCCCACCCACCCTCTGAGACTGCAACTGTTCCCTGACACAGAGCCCACCAGCACCTGATTGGACTAAGAGGTGAGTCTTTATCCTCATACCTGAACACCCCAGCCCCTTGGCTTTGGGCCCAAGGTCACAACTCTGTGCCCCCACATCACTACCCATTGCAGTCCCAGTTACAGGCCAGTCAGCAGGCAGACCTCCTGCAGACAGGTCAGACTACCACCATCCCCCATCAGGCCCTGTAACCCACAAGCCCCACCTCCCTCAAATCCCACCCACCCTCTGAGACTGCAAGTGTTCCCTGAGACAGAATATGCCAGTGCCAGATTAGGCTAAGAGCTACTCCCTGACATAGAGCCCACAAGCGCCAATTGGACTAAGAACTGCTCCTTGAGACAAAGAGTCCACCAGCACCGATTAGACCAAGAGCTCCCACTGTACCAAGAGAGGCTCCCTCAGACACAGACACCACTTTCACCAAGTGGAGAAAGAGATGGGTAGACGCCGGTGGAAAAATACATTCAACAACATAAAAACCAATATTGCACCATGAGAACCTACATCAGCAAGACCTGAACATCCAAACACAGAAGAGAAGGAATTGACCTCAAAATGACCTTAAGAAGATGATAGAGATCTCTAAAGAGAAAATGAACAAGACAAGGATGACAATCTCTCCGTAATTATTTAACATAGTACTTGAAGTTCTAGCTAGAGCAATAAGACAACAAAAGGAGATCAAGGAGATACAAATTGGAAAGAAAGAAGTCAAACTTTCACTATTTGCAGATGGTATGATAGTATACATAAAAGACCCCAAAAATTCTACCAGGGAACTCCTACAGCTGATAAACTCCTTCAGTAAGGTGGCAGGATACAAGATTAATTCAAAAAAATCAATAGCTCTCCTCTTTACAAATGATAAATGGGCTGAGAAAGAAATCAGAGAAACATCACCCTTTAAAATAGCCACAAATAATATAAAATACCTTGGAGTAACTCTAACTAAGGAAGTGAAAGACCTGTATGATAAGCGCTTTCAGTCTCTGAAAAAGAAATTGAAGAAGATATCAGAAAATGGAACGATCTCCCATGCTCAAGGATAGGTAGAATTAACATAGTAAAAATGGCAATCTTGCCAAAAGCAATCTATACATTCAATGCAATCCCCATCAAAATCCCAAAACAACGCTTCACAGACTTGGAAAGAAAAATACTTAACTTTATATGGAAAAACAAAAAACCTAAGATAGCTAAAAGAATCTTATATAATAAAGCAACCTCTGGAGGCATCACAATACCTGACCTCAAGCTCTACTATAGAGCTACAATAATGAAAAACAGCTTGGAACTGGCATAAAAACCAACACATGGAGCAATGGAATCAAATTGAAGACCCTGACATTAATCCACATACCTATGAGCATATGAACAAAGAAGCCAAAAAAGTACCATGGGAAAAAGAAAGCATCTTCAACAAATGGTGCTGGCAAAACTGGATGTCAACCTGCAGAAGATTGCAAATATATCCATATCTGTTGCCATGCACAAAACTCAAAGTAGATCAAAGACCTCAACATAAATCTGGTTACACTGAACTTCATAGAAGAGAAAGTAGGAAGTAGTCTTGAATGCATTGGCACAGGAGACCACTTCCTATATATAACACAAGTAGCACAGACTCTTAGAGCTACAAAAATTATATGGGACCTCCTCAAACTGAAAAGCTTTTGTAGAGCAAAGGACATGGTCACTAAGACAAATGACACCCCACGGAATGGGAAAAGATCTTCACCAACCCCACATCTGACAAAGGGCTGATTTCCACAATAAAGAACTCAAAAAGCTAGACATCAAAATACCGAACAATCCAACTAAAAATGGGCTAGAGCTTAACAGAGAAGTATCAAGAGAAGAATCTCAAATGTCTGAAAGGCATTTAAGGAACTGCTCAACATCCTTAGTAATCAGGGAAGTGCAAATCAAAACAACTCTGAGATACCATCTCACACCTGTCAGAATGGCTAAGATCAAAAACACTGAAGACAGATTGTGTTGGAGAGAATGTGGAGCAAGGGGAACACTCCTCCACTCTTGGTGGGAATGCAAACTGGTACAGCCACTCTGGAAATCAGTATGGTGGTTTCTCAGAAAATTGGGAATAAGTCTTCCTCAAGACCCAGTTATATCACTCTTGGGCATATACCCAAGGAATGCTCAATCTTACCACAAGGACACATGCTCAGCTATGTTCATAGCAGCATTATTCATAATAGCAAGAACCTGGAAACAGCCTAGATGCCCCTAAACTGAAAAATGGATAAAAAAAATGTGGCACATATACACAATGGAGTACTACTCTGCAGTAAAAAAATGGTATCTTGAAATTTGCAGGCAAATGGATGGATCTAGAAAATATCATCTTGAATAAGGTAACCCAGACTCAGAAGAACAAACATAGTATGTACTCACTCATAAGTGGATACTAGATGTGAGGGAAGGGATGGCCAGACTCCAACCCACAGCTCCAGAGAGGCTAGCTAACAGGGAAAGACTCTAGGAGGGACACATGGATGGCCCAGTGAAGGAGAAGTGGATGAGAGCTACAAGAGCAGACTGGTAGTGGGTGGGTGGTGGTAGCAGAGGATGAGGAGTGCAGCATGAGAACATAGGCAAATGGGAGGGTCGAGTTGGAACAGGGACAGAGTGGGAGGGCAGGGAGGGAGATACCATGACAGATGAGGACATCATGGGAATAGGAAGAGGTAGGGTGCCAGGGAGGCTTTCAGGAATCCACAAGGAAGAACCCGCATTGGAATGCTGGCAGTGGTCTAGAGGGTGCTTGGACTGGTCTACTCTGGTGACAAGTCTAGTGAATACCCTAACTGTCATCACAGAGCCTTTGTCCATTGACTGATGGAGGCAGATACAGAGATCCACAGCCAGGCACCAGGCTGAGCTCCGGGAATTTAATCCATGAGAGAGAGAGGAGGGATTCTGCAGGTGAGGGACGTCAAGATCATGATGAGACAACATGCAGAGAGGACTGGCCACACTAGTGGAACCCCATGAACTGTGGACTAGTAGCTGTGGAGCCCCCATGGGACTGGACTAGGCCCTCTGGATATGGA
>CABHPQ010141678.1:7612-28420 GCA_902168405.1 Peromyscus aztecus
TTCTTGCTAACTGTCCTTATAGCTTAAATTAATCCATTTCTATAATCTATACCTTGCCACGTGGCTCGTGGCTTACCGGCATCTTTACATGCTGCTTGTCCTGGCGGTGGTGGCAGAGACTCCCTTCGCCTTCCTGTTCTTTTAATTCTCTCTGTTAGTCCCGCCTATACTTCCTGCCTAGCCACTGGCCAATCAGTGTTTTATTAGCAACACATTTGTCATACAGAACTTCCCACAGCAGACAGGAGGATTGCTAGGACTAGCTGGCTTGCAATCTAGTTGAAAGGGTTCAAGTTGCAGGTCAAGGAGAGACCCTTCTGTAAATAAGGTGGAAAGTAATAGAGAAGGCCACCTGATGACCTCCTTTGGGTTCTGGCATGGGTATACCTCTCCCTGAACCACCCACCCCACACACACACACAGAATTGGGGATGTGTGTGAGATGAGATAGCTCCTCAATAGGTAAAGTCCTTGCCATAAAAGCATGACTGTAAATTTGACAAAGGCCAAATGTGGTGGTAATCCCAGCATTCCTAGAGCAGGATGGGAGATAGAAGCAAGAATATCAGCAGAAGTCTACACAGCACAGCAGTAACAAGAGACCTTGCCTCAAAAATAGGAAGAGAACTGGCTCCAGAGACATTCTTACCTCCATGTGTGCACCATGGGATGTGCACACCTGCAAACACACACACAATAATAGTAAGTTTTAAAAATAAAACAGAGTTTTATTTTAAATAGTAAATATATTTTTATATCACTAGGAAATGCAACCACTATGTAGTTTTGTCAGATTGTAACAGTTATCTCTGTTGGCTCTGTTACTAGTTGTATGTTTTTATAAATGATAGAATCAAAATGTTGTTGGGATTTTAAGTAATTATCCTTTGGCTATGGCAATTTCTCCTGACAGAGTCTATAGACCTGTGATGCTTTTCTAATGGTAGGTCCCAGTTCTGTGAGCAGAATTGTAGAACATAATGAAATGAGCTTGGTCTCTCTGAAGGGTCATATTGGTAACAATACAGTTTGTCTTCCAGTACAGGAATGCTGTTTTAAAACTGAGAAAGCATTTGCCTCTTCCACATGTATTTTTTTCTTGACTAGAGTGAAATGGATTCTGGTCTTGAAAAATGTGCAAACTTCTCTACAAGTTAATCTCCTAATGATTTTATGTCAGTGTGTAAAATTACCTTTGTAAAGATAGAAGCCAGTTGTATTTAGTCAGGGTTCTCTAGGGGAACAGAACTTATAAAATGAACTTAGAGTGTGTGTGTGTATGTGTGTGTCTACATATCTATATCTAGATATAAATGTTTATAGATTTTTATATGAATTTATTAGAATGGCTTACAGGCTGTGGTCCAGCTAGTCCAACAATGACAGTCCACTAATGGAAGGTCCAACAGTCAGTGGTTGTTCAGTCTGGGTGTCTCAGTTGGTCTTCACTGTGTGCCCGAGTCTTGAAGTAGTCTCTAATGCCCGTGAAGAAGTGTACTTGCTAATGAGAATAAGAGCAGGCAGGCAAAGAGTAAGCAGCAGACTTCCTTCTGTGTCCTTGTATATAGGCTGCCAGCAGATGGTGTGGCCCAGATTCTAGGTGGATCTAGCTACATCAAAAGATCTGGATTAAAGGTGGATCTTCCTACCTCAAAGATCCAGATTAGAAGTGGATCTTCCCACTTAAAAGGGTGTAATTAAGAAAACAATCCCACAAGGTGTTCCCAGATGCTTGCATTTTAGTTAATTCCAGATGTAGTCAAGTTGACAGTCAAGAATAGCCATCATGTCAATTATGTTCTGTATTACAATATTGCATTTGTTACTAGTCCTGACAACAATTATAATGGTCCCAAAACAAGTATGAGTATAACAAGAAATTTTGAAAAATTAATATATTGCCTAGAATACAAAGTAAGAGATAATTACTTCCTTTTTTGTATATCAGTGAACAGAAACAGTCACTTTGTTTGCTTCAAAAAATTTTAAATAGTTTAACCTAAAACTGAAATCTTAAACTATTAGTAATTTGCTAGGGATGTCTTTTTGTATGCTGTGAATGTTTTGTTCTGACTGGTTGATAAATAAAACACTGATTGGCCAGTAGCCAGGCAGGAAGTATAGTATAGGCGGGATAAGCAGAGAGGAGAATGCTGGGAACAGGAAGGCTGAGTCAGGAGTCTCCAGCCAGACACAGAGGAAGCAAGATGTCAAGGCAGAACTGAGAAAAGGTACCAAGCCACATGGCTAAACATAAATAAGAATTATGGGTTAATTTAGGTGTAAGAGCTAGTCAGTAATAAGATTGAGCTAATGGCCATACAGTTCGTAAATAATATAAGCTTCTGTGTGTTTACTTGGGTCCCAGCGGCTGTGAGACTGGCGGGTAAGAGAGCTTTGACCTGACCACCAGCAGGCGAGGACACAAGAAATCTTTTAGCTACAGTAACTTTCTAAGGAGTGTTAGAATTAAAATGCTGTTTATTTTTAATTTTAAAAAGGATTGTGGAAGGGTTAGTAAAAAGATATGCCACTGGGAGAAAGTCATCTAGAGGCTGGTCAAGTCCTTCATAGATGTTATCAATTACCTTGCTCCAAGGAAGATGCCACAGCATGCAGTTTTCTGAAAAAACGATGAGAGTTGGGAATATACTAGCTTAAATTAAACAAAATCAAAACAGACTAAATGAGAACATACCTGTTACCTAAACCAGACTTGTGGTGGATGGGCCCACACTCTTTTTGGGAAGATATTCATGAGAAGCCAAATTATTATTAGATTTTTTATTTGTTAAGCATTGAATTAAGACTTTGTGTACATACTTGAATACATTGGAGTATGGTAATGAAATATTTTCCATAATTATCATATACTTGCCTTCAAGGCTAGACAAGTTAACTTTGAACCAAGGCACACCTTCACCCTCCAGATGGTATTAATATATCACATTGATTTTATGTAACAAGCCTCATCTTTTACCAGATTAAATGCAGGGTTTTGTTTCTCCTTGTTTCTGGATCACTGTCCTTTGTATACAGAGTTCTGACTTGTTATTCAGTTCATATTTCTGTCATAGTCTTAACTCAGTAAATTTCAGGAAAGATTTATTGCCTGGCTACCTTTTCTAGGTCACATTTTATATTGATTATACTATTTTATGGAGTTCTGGTTAATTCAGAGTTTTCCGGTTTTTAGTCCTGAGTTAAAGGGTTCTATTGTTCTAAGACTACAAGTAGCTTATCAGTTTGTATTTCACAATACTTTATTAACTAGTAGCATTTAACTGTTCAAAAATTCCTTAGCAAAGGCCATGTTTAGCTTTATAAAGCAAGAATAAGGACAGCTTTTGACACAAACTGAGAGTTTCTTGATAGCCAGAAAACATAAAGGACACAGATGAAACATGGTAACTTTCCCAAAATCCAATTCCATTAATCGTAAATGGGTTTATGCTCAATCTTTTAGGGAATAATGTTTTTGCTGTTCATTTCTAAACACTCATGTAGTTAATATCTCTTAAAGTGTTTTCCTTTATCCTTATGACCATGTGCTCCAGATTCTGATGACATGCTTTATTCAGAAGCTTTTTTTCCCACTCTTAACCTTTACTCCTCAAATTTTCATTCTATCCTTTCCTATTACTTTTTTTTTTAAGATTTATATATTTATTATGTATACAGTTTTCTGTCTGCATGTGTGCCTGCACGCCAAAAGAGGGCATCAGATCTCATTATAGATGGTTGTGAGCAACTATGTGGTTGCTGGGAATTGAACTCATGACCTCTGGAAGAACAGCCTGTGCTCTTAACCTCTGAGCCATCCCTCCAGCCCTACTTTTTTCTTAAAATTTTTATTGTATTTATTTAGTATGTGTGGGTGCACATGCACACGCTCTGAGGCACATGTGTGGAAGTCAGAAGACAGCTTTGGAGAATTAGGTCTCCTTCCACTGTATAGGTCCCAGGGATCAAACCCACATCATTAGGCTTAGGAGCAAGCGCCTTTTTATCCACTAGAGTGATCTCACTGGCCTCTCCTTTTATATTTTCTTACTATTCTTTTCTAATTCCCCTTATTTACTGTCTTTTTGTTATCTCAACATTGTTTTTCTAGTCTAATAACAAATAAAGCCGGTTAGTTTTTATAATATGGGGTAAAATGATGACCCAGTTGAATTTAGTCAGAGCCTCACTGTATCCTCACCCAAGTAGTAATCACTTCCCTACTCCTGAGGATCTTGTCTATAGTCTTTATAAGTATATATACACTCTAGTTTCAAATTATTAGTGTGCTTCATGCCAAGCTCTTTTAGGCCAGCAATCATAGATTCTATTATCTATGGAAAAAAAAATAGGTCACTCTGTAACCTATTAGAGTATTTTAATCAAAATAATTTTAGGACTGAGAAGACTGCTCATTAGCCGAAGTGTTTGCCATGCAAGCTTGAGGACTTGAGTTTGGATTCCCACTGCCCACTTAGAGAGCTGGGCTGCAGCTGTCTGAACCCGTGACCCCAGTGCTGGGAAGACAGAGACAAGAAGATTTTTGGAGTTTGCTGGCCAGCCAGTCGACCCAATTGTAAATTCTGGGTTCAATGAAAAGACCTTGCCTCAAAAAATTAGGTGGAAAAGAAGACACCTAACACCAGTCTCTGGCTTCCCTGTGCACCTCCAAACCACATACCCCATGACACCTATCTCTGGCTTCCCTGTATGTATGTAGTTATGCATATCCCTGTGCACCTCCAAACTACACATCCCAAATTTTTTATTTTAATATTTGCTTCAGTGTTTAATATTATATGATCTTTTTTGTCTCTGGTGTTAATGATGAGACATGAAAAACATTTTGAATATGAAAGATAATTGGCACCATACCATATTATCTTCCGAAATTTTGAAAATGATCTTTTGATATTGTAGAAATTTTAATTAAAACACGGGCATTAAGCAGCAGTTATGTCTTTGGGGTCCTGAAATATATAGGTATATTCTCAAAACTATTTGTAACTTCCTAAGTACTTCCTTAAATTTTTCACTTGAGTAACTTCAGATTATGAGAAATAGTATATAAGAAACATAGCATATTTTATTCTATGTCTCCAGTCTCTACCTGGAGCATTTTATTTCTATATATGATTTTATAGGACAAGAGCTGCTTCTGCAGATTAACCACAGGTTAATCTAGCTGTTCATAGATTCCTCTAGAGTTTTCTGTATCAGAATCATTGTTCTTATATCATTGATAGTCCCTGGAAGGTCTGCTTTTGAGCAAAGCTTTGGCAGTACTAGTTGTAGTTATGTTTTTTTAAACTAATGCTTGTTTTAAAGCCATTACTATTGGAATTTTTGTTCTTTAGAGATTATCATATTAAATACAAAAATCTTACAACTTTCATTTTAAGTATTATTATCTATACAATTGCTCCAAATCTTATTTTCCAATGACTTGATTTTTCCAGGCCCCAAATCCTCACCAGTCCATCTCCTTCAAAATCCATTCCAATTCCACAGCCCTTCCGCCCAGCAGATGAAGACCATCGGAATCAGTTTGGGCAGCGAGACCGGTCCTCCTCAGCTCCCAACGTTCATATAAACACAATCGAACCTGTCAATATTGATGTAAGTACTAGCACTGCTAGAACTAAACAACTCAGGTGTGCTTTTTGTTTTTCTATTATATTTTTAATACAGATTGGAAGTAAATGCCACCTTTCATTTGTCATTTAAATGCTAGGTTTATATGAATTACAGATCCAGAACCCTATCATCTTCTAGGACGATAGTAACAAGTTACAGTTATTCTCATTTTTTTCTGACACTATCTCTGAAAAAATTTTAAGTTAAAATGATTTGAATATAAGAATTAATAGAAGCCCTTCAGTGAATTTATGAAGTCCTCTCTAAGATTTTTGTGCAATTATTACTGTGTTATAAAAATGATATTAAGAATTTATATTTTTCTGTCATGAGTTTGGCATTATAACCAACAAAAGCAATTCTTCATTCATATTTTAAATCATATAGTTAAAACTATAACTTAAATTTTATTAACTGAAAGAAATACTTTATTATAAATTTTAATTTAATTATCAAGATAAATCACAAGTAAAGGATTCTAAAATCAGACTTTCTTCCTACTTTTTATTATGTTTTTTTCCCCCTATATTTTGGGGAGAGTAAGTTCATTTAAGTGGCTTTTTCCTAGTGCCATTTTTAACTAAGGCCATCCTGTCTCTATGTAAACCTAAATATACAGGAAGTGAGAAGTAGGAGAGGGAGATAGGGAATAAGGAGCTTGAGAAATAAGGAGTCAAAGTGTATTTGTAGGTTAGGCGTGTTCTTGGTGTGTTCAATAATCTTCATATGTATTTGGAAAATTTTTTTTTTAATGGCTTTCCTTTTTTTTCTGATTGTGATTGTCCTCCTGGTTTCTTGGCCTTGGCTATTTGAAGAATTGCTTTATGTCTTATTCTTCCATCCTTTTCGTAACTGCCATAACAAAACTGTCTCAAACTGTCCTGACCTACTGATACTACCATTTGACTGCACCATCCTTCGTTTGAACACTTCACTGCATTTACTCCTACCATTAATTTGTCTTCATCCATTTCCATCCTGGTGAGAGCACCAGGATGGGTTTTAATGACACTTTTATCATCCGCTCCCTTGTTTAAAAGCTTTCAGTAACTTAAAATTTTTATTTAAGCTCAGTTACTTATTATCTGAGAAAAAAGACTTACCTTTGACTCTGGGCTCAGCAATTAGGGATTTAGGATGAATTAACACACCATCTTTGCCCTCGACGATGTCACAGTTTAGTGCATGAATCAGACATGTAAATAATCACAAAAATATATAATGTTAGTTCACAGAAAGGATGTGACCTGGTTAGATGTAAGAATATTTAGCTGTGAAAGGACGACCTTGAAGCTATACTATAGAAGGTAAATGCTAGGGATTTATATAGGGAATTATTTTTTTAAAGGTATTTGTTAAGGAAACAGTATATACAAGGTTGTAGAGTTGCCTTTACATGGAAGGAATTAATAGTTGATATCATAGGAGTCCAGGGTTCAGGAAAGGGCTGGCCAATGGTGGAAGGTGACAGTGGGAAATGTCAACACTGACTGATTTCGTACATGACTCTAAAGTAGTGGTAGGAGTTCTGAAACACATTGGGAGGGGGACTACAATTCATTCTGTAGCCCAAAGTGGTCTTGAACTTGCTTCCTACCTCATGTCTTGAGTTTAGGTTTGGGAGTAGAGACTGGTGGTAGGGTTCTTAGAAGTCATGGAGATGACTGAGTACTTACTATGTGTCAAGTACTATGCCAAGTGTTTTAAATAAGCTTTGTTGGTCAAGGCTCATGAGAAATATATTATCTTTATCTCATTTTGAAGGATATTCAGTTTATAAGAGTCTAAGAAATCAACCCATGATCACATAGCTAATAAATGACTGAAGTGGACTTGAGTCGTTTAAACCTGACTTTCTTTTCTTATACTTATCCACTATATATCAGTAAAGAAGAGAGGCAGAAGACAACAGTTGACTTTCTAGCATATAAACCAGGACAGGGTTTATAGAAACCTATAGAAAAATTACAGTTTTGTATTTTACCCACAGTGACTTTAGGATATCTGTGGGAATATTATAACTTCAAATGGAGATATAACTTGACAGTGTGTCTGTGTTAATCAGAGCCATTAAGTATAAATTACATTACTCAAAGAGTATATAAAATTGGGAAGAGTAGAAAATACAAACCTGAAGATTTTAAAAAAAAAAAAGAAAACATAGCCTCCTGAATCTTAACATTGTAGCAGAGACCATTTCTCAGTTACCTTTGTGAGCTCTTTGCAAGTGTACTACAGAGACCAAGCAAATGCACTTCAAAAATGCTGATGGAAGCAGTTAAGAGCACTGGCTGCTTCTCCAGGGGTCCTGAGTTCAACTCCCATCAACCACATGGTGGCTCACAACCATCTCTAGTGGGATCTGATACCCTCTTCTGGCATAAAGGTGTACACCCATACATAGAATAAATAAATCTTAAAAAAAAAAAAAAAACCTGCTGATAGAGAGGATGCCTCTTACCATTAAGAGTCAAGTAAGATAAGGACTAAAATGAGTTTTGTTTTTAACAGTTAAATACCATGGGTGTAGGGGACTGACAAGATGTTTCATTTCATAAAAGTACCTGTTACATACAAACCAGGTGTACATACATCCCAGCACTCAGATGGATTTCTGTGAGTTAGAGGCCAACCTGATCTACAGAGCTAGTTCCAGGACAGCCAAGGCTATACAAAGAAATCCTGTCTTAAAAGAAAAAAAAGAAAGAAAGAAAGACCTTTTACAAAAGCTTTGACAACAGATACCGAGAACCCACAGTAGAGGGAGAGAACTGACTCCAGAAAGTTGGCTTCTGACTTCCACACAAACTCTGGCACACGCGCGTGCACACACACACACACACACACACACACACAAATTTTAAAAATTAATTGGTGCTGTGGCACACAGCTCAATGATAGAGCATTTGCCTAACATGTATACCTTGGACTCAGTCCCCCAGCACCATTAATTTTTAAGTCTTGGGCCCAGGTGTCATGGTGCTCACCTTAATCCCAGTACTCGGGAGGCAGAGCAGGCAGATTTTGTGAGTTCATGGCCAGCCTGGTCTACAATAGCAAGATCTAGGCCAGTGAGAGATCATATCTCAAACAAATCAGCAACTAAATAGAAATTTTAGAGTTGTTTTGATTTCAAAGGCAAATAGAATAGAAGGCAGCAAGAGAGGAAATGATTGTCAGTTTTGAGAAACTTGGCTATATAGGAATGACAAAAGAACTTGAGTAACAGTTGTTTTTAAACTAAGATTCCAGCATATCTTATATCTGGAGAGAAAGAAGCTAGTGAAAAGAGGTTGAGGTAGTAAGTAGAGAATATTTGATAAAATTCTTGGAACTTGAAAATGATGTCTTGCAGGAGCTATGATAAGTTAAAGGTAGTGTATCTCTTTACACACTGCATGAAATGGGATAAATTTCTTAACCCTGGGGCTGGTATTAATTTGAATTTTTTTCTTGTTTTGCTTCATTTTGTTTGAGATATATTCTTGGCTAGCCTGGAACTTCTGTGTAAATTAGTCTGGTCTCAAAATCAGAGTTCAGTCTACCTCTGCCTCCTGAGTTTAAAAATTAAAGGCATGCACCACCATGTTCAGCACTTGAAATGCTGGGGTTTGGGGGGGGGGGCGGTTTGTGGTACATGTCTTAGTCAGAGACACATGACCAAAGCAACTCTTACAAAAGAAGGCATTTGGGGGTTGGGAAAGGCTCACTTACAGTTTCAGAGGTTTAGTTCATTATCATCATTGTGGGGAGCGTGGTAGCATGCAGGCAGGTTTTGGAGCTGTAGTTGAGAGTTTTACATGTAATCTGCAGGCAGAGAGAAATAGATGGACAGACAGACTGGGTCTGGCATTGGCTTTTGAAACCTCAAGGCCATGCCTACTCCAGCCTAATCTTTTCAAACAATTACAATCCCTGGTGACTTAAGCATTCAAACCTATGAGCCTGTGGGGACCATTCTTGTTCAAACAACCACAGTACATAAAAAGAATTTAAAAGTCAGTCGTGTGTTGTGGTACACACTACTTGGCACTGGGAGGTAAAGGTAAGAGAATCAGGAGTTGGAGGCCAGAGCAGCCTGGGCTGTATCATACCCTAGAGAGGAAAGGGAGAGAGAGATTGATTGACATAGCTGATACTACTTTGCAGATGTTCACGGATAACAAAGGTACTGCCAGACGTTCTTGGGTAGTTTGTTTCTTCTGGGATGCTGAATCAGGAATGTGAGACAAGTGACTAGAAGAAATGAGAACAGTTAAAATAGTAGTTATAGAGTACTAGAATATCCTGGTTAACTTAGATCAAGTAGATTAAGAACACACGTGAGATTGAAAAGTATGAGCTTAGGTGGGGAATGGTGGTCATTTCTAAGAGTGGAGAAAGCCACCTTTGGCCATAGCTGTAGGGAGTTTCAGGGCTAGTGTAGGTAAACAGGAAAGAGGTAATAACCTTTCACCGGTGGGTCCTTCTGAAAGCCCTTTGCTTTTCTACATGCCAGTCTATTCCTCACCGCCCCAACTCAGATTTCTTCGGCTGCTTCACCAAAGCCAAATTCCTAGTGTCGTTTCTTTTGCCATTTCTCATGGCTCTGGAGACTATCAAGTCATCTTAGTCTCAGTATGTCTTTATATACAAGTATTTAGTTTTGTATATCACCAAAAGCCTTGTCAACACCACCATGTAATTGGTAGTAAATTAGCAGTCACCTGGTCTACCTCTGCTTGCTTCTTAAGCTTTTATTTATTTTCCATGTGTCTACATCTCACAGTGTGTTTGTAAGCTCTCAAAACCACTGAAAGGTAGTCAAACCACCAAGATTTTTATATAATAGTAACCAGACAATCCCAACAACTAGGTCATTGTTGGAAATTGTGAGTATTTATTGATTATTCTGTAGACAGTGTTGAAGGTTTTATATAGTACATTGAACATGACAGAAATAGACCAGTAAAGAATTTACTCTTCATTTTACTCAGTAAGCCTATTTGCAAGTGGTGCCTATTTGCAACTGACCTTTTTAGAGACATTTGGGGCCATTCAGTCTCTCACACTTAAGTTAAACTTGAGTAAACTAATCCAAGTTCTTAGGACTAGAATCCAAATTTCATTACCTATGGAATTTCCCCTGCCACCAACATTGTTGTAAGAGCTATATTTTAAATAATAGAGACCAATTTAAACAAAATCCTTCTTTGAGCTGTTTTAACTCTCCCCTCCTTTTTAATGTTGTACATACACATTTTTCTGATAGTATTCAGTGTACTTTTGATTTTGTATTTTTTTTATTATATGTAAACATGTTTCATGTTTTAAGTTTCATAATTGTTTTTGGTAACTGCATACTACTCATTAAATTGATACACCATAACCATAATATGTCAAAATGCCTATCATAGGAAAATAATTATTTCTGATTTATGGTGTGATGGATATTGCTGCACTAAACATCTTTGTGCATATCATTTTTTCTTCTGAATTATTTCCTTAGGAAAAATTCCCAGAAGTGGAATTACAGGATCAAAGGGTATGAACATTTTTATGGCTCTTAATATGTGCCAGTAGAATTTTCTTTAAGGATTGATGAAGCCACTGAGTGGCCTGAAAGGGATTTCAGCATTTGATCGAGACTAATAATCCTTTCATGTAGGGCTAGGTTGGCAAATGCTTCAGGCTTGAGTGTTTATCATGTACACTAGCTAACTTCATAGCCTTTGTTTGATGAGATAATTTTAAGACAGGTAGTGTTTTGAATTAACCCTTCTGCTAATGCGTAGTGGAAAATTCATTTGTTGTTATTACTTTTTTACTGTGTGCTTTGAATAAATGTATTTTACTATTTGTTTGTAGGATTTGATTAGAGACCAGGGGTTTCGTAGTGATGGAGGTAAGTAATGATTTTAGTTTTTTGTGTGTGTGGTTTTTTTTTAAAGGCAAAAATGCAATTGCTTTGCTGCTTGTCTCCTTTATAGTTGCTTTTTTCATGAAACAGACACAGAGAAAAATGTGTAGAGAAAACCAAATCAGTTTTTGTTTTGTTTTTTATAGTAGTTATCATTTATTGCTAGCAGAATTTAAAATTAGCCATAACACGTAGAGAAAATGAGAAGACATAAAATAAAGTCTTAAATGCACCATCCATGATTTTAAAATACACTACCAAGGAGAGATCCTTAATTATTTTATCCACTTTTTAATTTCTCCTGCCTTCAAATCTGGAGTCCTAAATTTTTTTTGGCCTCCACCAAATACTTAGAGTTGCTTAGAATCAGATTAAATCATTCTAAATCACTCTTTGGGGTTGCCTGCCACATCTCCTCAGTTTGTCAGACTTCATCAAGCATTTCTCATCAATTTTCTAGATCTATTTGAAATGTACATTTATTTCATGGAATGACCCATAATGGAAAAATTCAGTTATTCTCTTATTGGTATAGTAAATAAAATATACACATGAGAAATTACATTAAGATTTCTTACAGAATTTCCATGTAGCCTCCCCTCCAGCAAAGATAATATTATTTAAGAAAGTGTTTTTTGAACCAAGTGTGATAGCATATGCCTGGGATCCTAGCTGAGGCAGGAGGAACGAGTTTGAAGCTAGCCTAAGTCTACATAGCAAGACTCTCAAAAAAAAAAAAAAAAAAACCAAGAAAACTCTATAATAATGTACCCCATATATTTTCTAAGAGATGGCATTTGAGACTGTCTGGAAGTTTTCTTGCAAGAGATCTTCTGTATTAACCTTCTCAGCTGCCTTCTGTCTTACAAGGAAGACCATATTAGCTGTACACCATGCTGGGTTCTTCACTGTGACCTTCTGTAATAGGTCCAAACCCAGACTCAGTATTTTATACTGAGTGAAGACTGTATAAGCCATATATTGTTATGGTTCTGGACTTCTGTGAGGGTATCAAATAGCAAGCATGAATATGTACTTAGTATGAACTGTATCACATAGTTATTCAAGAGTTTTTGTTGTTTGTTATTCCATGAGCCTGCCAATTAATGTTGCTGCCAGTTTGACTTTCATGTCTTAATAGCTGTGGCTGCTGATAATTTTACCCAATACATCCAGCATTTGAATGTTCCATCATGTTAGCATCACAGTTAACTTAGTAGTAAACAGCCTGCTTAGTACCTAAAATCAAGTGGCATTTCTTATCTTTGTTATAAGTCACTTTTAAAAAATTCATTGGGGTTTTTATGAAAATATAAGCAGATTTTTAAAAACCGTCCAGAATTATTTTGTAAAGCAGGCTTCAGTTCATCTAATTTATTCCCCATGACTTCTTTCATTTCTTCTGTGTGTCTGTCTTCCTGTGTTTGCCTGCCCCTCTCTTTCTCTTCTAACAGCCCCCTTGAACCAGCTGATGCGCTGTCTTCGGAAATACCAATCCCGGACTCCCAGCCCCCTCCTACATTCTGTCCCCAGTGAAATAGTGTTTGATTTTGAGCCTGGCCCAGTGTTCAGAGGTAGTTGGGCTCTTCTTTCTTGTTTTTACCCAAGCAAACTAAATATAAACTACAGATTCTGTTTGTGCCTCACCCTCACAGCGTGTGTTTGTAAGTGTGAGAGTTTTAAGTACTAAATTTCTGCTTGGCCTGGCTGGAATGCTCTGAATGTGCTTTTCACACATCCTCACTACTGCAAGCTTTCTGTATGCTGTCCATTATAAAGTTTTAAAAGCAAGAATATTCTGAGTTGGGATTTCCATCTTGTTTATTGTTGTCTTATTTCTGTTTGGTCTTGATAACTTCTTAAATTCTGGGGGACATGGGCAGGATTCCTTTTACTTGAGTTTATTAGATGATGACTGATTAAGGTTTTTATGCTGGGCACATTGGCTCATATCTATAACCTTAGCACTTGAGAGGCAGAGGCAGGAGGAGTCACTGAAGGTTTGAGGCCAAAGAGATTTTTATGAGACTTTGGACAGTTTTTTGAGATTTTGTCATAGAAGTAATTGTTTGTTCTTTATTTTTCCCTTATATGCAATATATGTATATTGATTAATCCATAAACATGAATTCAGAAAAATTGAATCTATATATGTTAAATTATGCCCTCATGTGAGGGAAGTTAGTAATATAATTGTAGTCTCCTATTTTGCCTGTCATATTTATTTATTGTTAAATTAACTTTTAATTTTTAAGATAAAATTTGGGTATCTTATTTTAAATATTTTTTACAATTATATTTACTGTCTTGATATCCTTAGTGACCTATAATTAATATAATGATGGTGCTTTAGAGTTTTCCATCAACTTAGCTGTTCCACAGTGTAGTAGAAGTCATTCAGTACTCAGTGATGTAGTTAAACTAAGTAATACAATAAATAAGATCTGTGCATGAGGCAAGTTGTTAGTGCTGTATAATGTTGGAAGTTATCAGTGGTTTGTATAAAATGTATTGTGCTCTAGTTAAAAGAAATTCCAAATACCATTTTCTTTTAGAAAATTGCATATGCAATCATAGAACTTTCATATGGTGCTATAATATTATATAATGACTATGAAACATCTGTCCAGATTTAGCATTTAAATACTGTCATTGGCATCCTTGCTGTTTGAAAGAACATGACTCTTTTTTACCCTTGAGAGTAGTAGATTTTATAATTTCTTGGAGATTTTTGCTGCTGTGTATGGAAGTTCTACCTGGAAATCTCAGGCCTGTTCACCATACATGTACTCTGTGGAGTCATTGCTCTAAACTCCTCTGTCCCATGTATCATATGTGCTTCTGCTAACTGAGCCTACATACACAGCTCACTTGCCTTGTAAAATATTGCTGTATATTTGAAATACAACTGGGATTCCATAGCACTTATTTGCTCATTTTAATAATACTAAGTTTTTCAGAAAGTCTTGAAAGCCTATTTAGCAGGGCTGGAGAGATGATGGGTCAGCAGTTAAGAACACTAGCTGCTTTTCCAGGGGACCAGGGTTCAGTTCCCAGCACACACAGTGGCAGCTCACCACTGTCTTTAGCTCCAGCTCCAGGAGTTCCAACACCTTCACGTAGATACACATGCAGGTAAAACACCATTGCCCATAAAATAAACATAAATAAATAATAAAAGAAAAAGAAAGAAAACCAGGTCCTGGAGAGATGGTTCAGAGGTTAAGAGCACTGGTTGTTCTTCCAGAGGACTCAGGTTCAATTCCCAGCACCCACATAGCAGCTCCCAACCAAAAGGGATCTAATGCTGTCTTCTGTCCTCCACAAGCACCAAGCAGACAAATGGTACACAGACAGTCAAAGCACCTATAAACAAACAAAACAAAATAAAACAAACAAAAAAAAACCAATAAAATACTAATTAAAAAAAAGAAAGTCTACTTAGCTTTGTTTATATTACTTTGCAATAAAGGTAACAATCTATATTTAATAGAAAAAACTCCAGGGACCACTGACACTGCCCACCATCTCTTAAACAATAGAGCTACAGTTTGAGATCATATATAAATTTAGGGCTAATATGAAAGAAATATTTTAACAGTAAGGTCATTAAAATGTTTCAGTTTTGATGTTTACATGTTTTTTTAAATATTGAGGCTATTGAAATAATATAAAATAGTTTGTTTTTTAGAGTTCTGCAGTGATTCTGTTATTGGGTTTTTGGTTTTGTTTTGTTAGTTTTTTCTTTGTTTTTTGTGATAGGGTCTATGTATTATGTGGCTCTGGCTGTCCTGGAACTTGCTCTGTAGACCAGGCTGACCTCGAACTCACAGAGATCCACCTCCCCTCTCTGCCTCCCAAGTGCTAGGATTAAAGGTGTGTGGTACAGTGCCTGTGCATTAGTTGTGATGTTTTAATTTTTTGTCAAAGGAAGAGGAACTTGGTAGTAAATTTTAGAAAGTGTGCCTTGGTGTAGAGATTGTGTTTTTCTAGACTTGTTTATTAGTATCAATCTTAACAGTCATTAAATTGGCCAGAAAACCAAAAGAAATTCAGTACTAATCGCAAATAATGCCTCTTTTGGCCTACCCTTTGTAAAAGGCCAATATTTAGACATGCACTGCATTTTAAAGTCTAGATCTCCCAACTTTGTGGCCTTGTTAAGTGAACATGCTTGCTCCTCCTTAGTGCTTCCTCCTCCTTAATGAGGATAATTTCCCCTTCCTCTAATTTAGGGTCAACTACAGGTTTGTCCGCCACCCCACCTGCCTCATTACCTGGCTCACTCACTAACGTGAAAGCCTTACAAAAATCTCCAGGACCTCAGCGGGAAAGGAAATCATCATCATCCTCAGAAGACAGAAATCGAATGGTAAGGCTATGTGATGTGTTTTTCTTATAATCATAGCCAAATATAATTTTTTTCTTTGTTTTTTGTTTTGTTTTTTGAGACAGGGTTTCTCTGTGCAGTTTTGCCCCTTTCCTAGAACTCACTCTGTAGCGCAGGCTGGCCTCGAACTCACAGAGATCCGCCTGCCTCTGCCTCCCGAGTGCTGGGATTAAAGGCAAGTGCCACCACCGCCCGGCCTGCCAAATACAGTTTTACCATTTAGATATAAGAGGACTGTGTGATACAAAGTTCTTGTCAAATACATTTGAGTTGATGGTTTTTTTGTGTAAAGTATATTCACACAAAACTGATTTTTTGCTTCCATTTCCAATCAATTTTTTGTTTTGTTTTTTGAGACAGGGTTTCTCTGTGTAGCTTTGCCCCTTTCCTGGAACTCACTCTGTAGTCCAGGCTGGCCTCGAACTCACAGAGATCCGCCTGCGTCTGCCTCCCGAGTGCTGGGATTAAAGGCATGTGCCACTACTGTCTGGCCTAATCAAATTTTTAAGAGGTCATTTTGAAAGGAAAATAATGTTCTGTTTCTAAAATAAGGAGAACGGGTGTAAACAAGTATTCAAAAAGCATGAGTAAGCATATGTGTTCTAAAAGCTGGTTCAGAATTCAATATCTACCAAATGACATTCTTCCATATTTAAAAATTAATTTTCTGCTACTTTTACCTTACCAAAGCAATTGGTATGTTGATTTTTTTTTCTTTTTTGATGACCAAATCAGTTAAAATATGTAAGGAAATCTAGTAGCAACAGTTACCATAACATATTTAGTTAAATTTTTAGGGATTTGAAGCCAAAACTAGCCACAAATATATAGTTGTTATCTAGCCTCTGTAGTCCTCCAAATAGTTAAAAAGCCATTTTATTTTGATTTTAATAATAACTATTGATTTAATAATAACAATTTCTACACATAATAAATTATTTTTATTTTAATTTTTAACTAGTATTTTATTATTTTGTGTATATGGGTGTTTGACTGAATGTATAAGGACATGTACGTGCCCAGTGCTGAAGGAAGCCAGAAGAGTGCAATGGACCCCTAGGATTAGAGTCATGGATGATTGTGAGCTGCCATGTGGGTGCTGGGACTCGAACCCAGGTTCTCTAGAAGAGTAACCACTGTTCCTAATTTGTGAAATATCTTTCCAGCCCCAGTTATTTCTGTTTTTAAGTAATTTTCCATTCTAATATTGACTCATCTTAAATTAGTTTTGTATTTTGAGTCATGATTGTAACTATTGCTTCCTCAACATGGTGGCATTCTATTGTTTTCTTTCTTCTTTTCTTAGAAAGACCTTGCTCTCTTCCTAACTTCCTGTCAGGCAGCAATATATTTAGCATGAAATAAGGTTTTTCTCTTTTGTTTGCCTTGACTTGACTTTTGCACTGTATTTTTTGAGAAAACACTTGGTAGACGAGATTCAAGTGATGATTGGGAGATTCCTGATGGACAGATTACAGTGGGACAAAGAATTGGATCTGGATCATTTGGAACTGTCTACAAGGGAAAGTGGCATGGTATGTATGTAATATGGTTCCATTGGCACAAGTAAGATATGTTTAAAAACTTTTGTTTTAAAAATTCAAGCCAAAGCTGGGTGTGGTGGCACAAGCCAGCCTGGTCTACAGAGCTAGTTCTAGGACAGCCAGGACTACACAGAGAAACCTGTCTGTGGGGTAGAGGGATGACAAGCCAGGCATTATGACACACACCTATATCCTAGCACTTAGGATGTAGAAGCATGAGCATTAGGCGTTCCAAGGTCATCCTTAGCTATGGAGAAAGTTCAAGACCAACTTGAGTACTACAAGAGACTGTCTCAAAATCAGGTATGAAATCAAAATATTCACTGTTTGCATCATTAAAACTGTTCGATCAAATGCAGGAGTCCTCCAAAGGTTTCTATGGAGAAAGTTCAAGACCAACTTGAGTACTACAAGAGACTGTCTCAAAATCAAGTATGAAGTCAAAATATTCACTGTTTGCATCATTAAAACTGTTCGATCAAATGTAGGAGTCCTCCAAAGGTTTCTAACAAAAATAATGGAACATAAAAACTGGCTTCACAGTAGCCAAGGTTGCTGTCAATACTTTATAGTAGAGACTTGTAAAGATGAAGGTCATTAAGCTATCTAGTCCAAAAGGAAGTTCCTTTTCCTTTTAGAAGTATTCCTTTTGATAATTTTATGGATATTATAAGTCACAAGTAAGCATAAAAAATGTTCAGCCTTAGAGTTGGGGATTTAACTCAGTTTTAAGGCTCTGGGTTTGGTCCTGGGGGGGAGGGGGACAAAATGACAAAACATGTTCATCCTCACTAGTTTTCTAAGATTACAAATTCAAAAGATAGAAACCACAACTCTCCTTCCAAAGGAACAAAAAAAATTTAATTGATTACATGTAGATTGCAATTATAATCCTGCTTATTTCCCTCTTGCTAATGTGGAAATAATGAAAATTTGGAAGACTGTACATTGAGCCTAAGCAAGTAATTGGACAGCAATGAACAGGTTGATATCTGGGAACGTATACTCCCCAGAGGTATGATAATGATGGAAAATTAAAGGAGACTTGAACACTCACTAGTAGAAGGTTTGATTAACACATCGATACATCCATATATAGTTATATAAGAATTAAAATTACATAATAGAGCTACAGTGATATGGAAAGGTGTCTAATATATTAAGTTGTTTGAAGCAGCATATGTAATACCTTCATGTTAAAGATCTATATAAGGGCTGGAGAGATGGCTCAGAGGTTAAGAGCACTGGCTGCTTTTGCAGAGGTCCTGAGTTTAATTCCTAGCAACTACATGATGGCTCACAACCATCTGTAATGTGTCCCAGTGCCCTCTTCTGGCCTGTAATAAAGACATACATGCAGGCACAACACTGTATACTTAATAAATAAATCTTTTTTTAAAAGACCTATATAAAAATATTAACAGTATAAAAATGCTATGTAAATTATCTCATAAGGTTAAGTAGCCTGTTCTATGAATAATAAGAGAAACAGTTTCTTGTGAATCTTAACATGCCTTTTAGCTGTGGCAATGATGGATTTTATTTTCCTTAAGTCTAGTCAAGCCGTGTAGGGTCATGTTATTTAAAAGGTGTACTGCACTGCTGTTTACATGGACATTTTGTGTGAGTGCTTTGAAGTGCCTTGCATCAGGGATTAGGATCAGTTGAATTATTTTTTTCATGGGATTATGTAAAGCATGTAACTAGATACTGCTTTGGTATATAACTGTTGTAGCTTTACCATAGATCTCCTTGAGTAGAGAAATACCTTTAAATTATGACACTCTGGAGAAGGGGTGTGAGGATCTTCCGATACAGCCCAGTGCTTTTCATTGAACATGGCAAATGAGTAGTACATGTTGATGTATCCTGCACATGACAGGATGGGGTTTTCTTCATTATAATATTGAGATTTTAAATTCTTATGAAAGTCTTGATAGTTTTTACAATAAACATTAAGAATGGCTATGCTTAAGGAACAGGCTTTTCTGTAGAAAGACTTAATGGTATTCTTCCTTGCTTTAAACCTGAAGATCGTTTACTTTCTATTATATTTAACTTGTAGAGTAATACATGAGGAAAATCATAAAAACTTGAATATTTTATTTTAAAAAATCTATATAAAAATATTAACATTATAAAAATGCTATGTGAATTCTCTCCTAAGGTTATCATTTCATATGCATTCATTAAATATTTATACTGCATACACAGATAAACTTAGGATATATACATACATACATATATATAATACATGACTAGGGTTATTTCTGAGTGCCATAATTATGAGGAATTTTTTATTTATGCTTTCCTGAAACATTTAAGTAGTAAGTAGTATTAAGTGATATAGCTGATAGAATGAATACTATATTACTTTGATAGTTAAGAAAAAGATAGATAGTGGTTTTATGTATATGTATACCTATATTATTTACAAGTGTTCAGATAATTGAAATTCACCAAGTGAATACATTTGTGATTAATAAGCATAACACTTATAGCCTTCTAGAAGGTCCCCACATGCCCTCTTCATTCACTCTCCTTGCAAAGATAACTAACATCTTGACTTAAGTAGGATATAATGTGTAATCTTTTTGTGTGTGGCTCCTTTTTTTCAATATTGTAAGGTCCATCAATGTTGTCATTGATCTCTGAGTAGTATTCCACTGTGTGACTGTAACATGATTTCTCCCATCTGCTGTATAATAAGCATTTGGATAGTTTCCAGTTTGGTGCTATTCTGAATGATGCTACAGTGTATATTTTTAGTATATGCCTTTTGAAGAACATATGTGTGCTTTTTTTACTGGCTATATGCCTAGGAGAGAATTATAGAACTACACTATATGCATACTTATAGTTTTATAGATACCCCATCAATGCTGCCAATTGATTGTACCAGTTTACACATCTACTAGTGGTGTGTAAGAGTTAATTTTAAGCCCGGCCATGGTGGTGCACACCTTTAATCCCAGCAGGAGGCAGAGGCAGGTGGATCTCTGTGAGTTTGAGGCCAGCCTGGTCTATAGAGAGAGTTCCAGGACAAGCAAGGCTACACAGAGAGACCCTGTGTTGAAATAACCCCCCCCAAAAAAGTTAAAGTATGATTATGATTTTAATAATTTTCCAGTCAACATTGTAATAAGTCATAGGTTTTGGAGAAAAAATTTGCAAGTTTTTATTTTAAGCTAAGCTCCATTGGACCTGTTGTCATACTGTTATCCGTAATTTCAGCATTCATTTAGTAAATAACACCTCAATTAAGATAGTCAAATAATTACAAAAATTCTCTGAGTACTTAATAGGCTAAATGAAATTCCCAGTAGAAAAAAAAA
>CABHPQ010141680.1:9722-24498 GCA_902168405.1 Peromyscus aztecus
TAGCACTCATGAGGCAGAGATCCATCTGGATCTCTGTGAGTTCAAAGCCACCCTAGACTAGTGAGATTGACTCAGTCTAGGAGAAAATTTAGAGCCAGACAGTGGAGGCACACACCTTTAATCCCAGCATTTGAGATCTCATACCTTTGCCTGGGAAGCACACATGCCTTTAATCCCAGGAAGTAATATGACAGGGTGGAGAAAGGTGTATAAGGTGTGAGGAGATAGGAACTAAAGGCTTTTTGACTGAGGAAGCCCTTTTGGCTAGAGGCCTTTTGGCTAGGCTCTTTCAGGCTGAGGGGTTGGTAAGGTAAGAGATGGTGGGTATGGCTTGCTCTGCTTCTCTGATCTTTCAGCTTTCACCCCAATATCTGGTACTGGGTTTTTTATTAAAAGACTTTTTTAAGATTCGAACAACAGGAGGGTTTATTCTGGCTCACATTTCCAGATTATAGTTCATCACAGCAGCCAAGTCACAGTGTCAGGAGCTTGAGAGAGTTGGTCATATTACTGTCCTTATGCTTGCTTACATGGTTCAGGATTTCCTGCCTAAAGAATGGAGTCACCCATAGTGGGCAGGTCTTCCCACCCCAATTAAGGTAATCAAAATAATTCTCCACTGTCCTGCCCATGGGCTTGTCTGATCTATAAAATCTCTCAATGAGACTCTTTTCCCAGATGATTCTAGAGTGGGTCAAGTTGACAAACTAACCATCATGTCAGGCGTGGTAGTGCATGCCTTTAATCCCAGCACTTGAGAGGCAGAGGCAGAGGCAGGCAGATCTCTGTGAGTTTGAAGCCCACCTGGTCTACATAGCCAGTTTTAGACCAGTGGGGTGACATAATAAGACCCTTTCTCAAACATACATATACAAAAAAAATCTCGAAACCATTAACTACTCATGTCTAACCTAACTGGCCTCCTCCTAGAGTTTGCTCTTCTTGGCCTTGCTATAACTCAGGGAATGCTGTGAAATTAAACTGCTGCTTTCCTCTTATCCTTTTACACGCTGGAGCACCTGAGCATCAGCAGTTCCATTAAGGGAACTGCTGTAAAGAGGTGGGTTTAACATTCATTTGTTACAGTACACCAAAACCCAGCCACAGTAGCGTCCTATTCCTGTGGGTTTGACTTGGAATTCTTTCTCTTGATTTGGAGGCTAGAATTTCCTGTACTACACGCATGGAAAAATCTAGGATATGGTCTAGAAAATGAAGTAATGAAGACTAACTGGCATACAGATTCATAACATTAACTGGCCCGACTCAATGGCTAATCATCAGAGAACAGCACCTGGAACAGTCTGAGCCTCAGGAACTGTTTCAGTTAGAGTTACTATTGCTGCAACAAAACACCACGACCAAAATGAAAGTTGGGAAGGAAAGGGTTTTTTGGCTTACACTTCCATATTGCTGTTCATCACTGAAGGGAGTTAGGACAGGACCTTAAACAGGGCAGGATCCAGGAGGCAGGAGCTGAGGCAAAGGCCAAACCCAGGACCACCAGCCCAGGGATAACATCACCCACAATGCACTGGGGGGGTTGGGCCTCCCCCAATTGGTCGCTAATTAAGAAAATGACCTACAGCCAGATCTTATGGAGGCATTTTCTCAGTTGAGGTTCCCTCCTTTTGGATGACTCTAGCTTGTGTCACATTGATATAAAACTAGCCAGGGCAGGAATTGTGACACCAGATGTGCTCTTCCTGCTTAGTTCTGCACAGGAAAGAGGCAAGGGTGTGAGAGAGCCGCGGCAGCGGCCTGCAGCATTGGACCCAAATCAGCTCCTCCCAGGCTCCACAAACGCCGGGTGTCAAGGGTCTGCACACAACACTAACAGCCCCCACACTTCTGTGATTTGAAGATGAGATGGCAATCAGGTATAAGAAAAGGAGAGTGACTATAAACCTCTGCCTTGTGGATAAGACATAGGAGACCAACATAGGAAATCAGAAGGTGTCTGTTTGGATTGTCTGATGGATTGATCCAATGATGGGTTCAAGTTTTGATGACATTCCTAAAAGTGGTGGAAACTAGGTGTTGTCCAGGAGGAGGAAGTAGGTCACTGGGAACTTGTCATCCTATCTTGCTCTCTGTCTCCCATCTGCCAAGAGGAGGAGGAGCTCTGCTCTACCTCATAGTCTATGCCATGATGCTCTTCTTCGCCATATCCCAGAAACAAAGCAATGGCCATGGACTGAAATCTCTGAAGCCATGAGCTGAAAGAAATCTTTCCTTTTCTAGGTTGTTTTTGTCACACAATAAAGGACGAGCTGACACCTAAAAGCAGTTATGGAAGGGGAGAGGACTTATGTGAACTTACCAGCTGCCACTTCTTGATTGGGAGCACTAAACACAGAGACCTGAAGATGGTAAGCCATCACCACTGTTTCCAGCAGGGAAGAGTTCCAGGTGGAAAGAACAAAGGAGAATGGGGGCATGGCTTGAGCATGATCTCCCCACCAAAATTCACTTCTTCAATATAGCCTCATTGGGAGGTAGGAGGAGTTTGGGTCATTCTCACAGTAGATTACTAGCAGCTCTGGGTGATAAGTGAGTTCTCACTGCCATGGGACTGGATCAGGTGCCAGGAGAGTAGATTGTTGTTAGTCGATCCCCTGTGTATTGTCTTTGCACGGTGAAAGGGGCCATGTCATGGTTATGGCTGGTGAAAAAGGAGATAAGGAAGGAGTCAGATCTGAGTTAGAAGCAGTAGAATGTGTTGATGTCTATTAGCTACGAAGAAAAAAAGGAATCAGTGGGAAAAGTGCTTGCTGTGCAAGCATGACTGCCTCAGTGGCTCAAATCCTCACACCCATGTGAAGCCACACACAGGAGCTCCTACTGTGAGCTGCTGCAGCCATGCACAGCAGATGCATCACCCAAGATGGCAGGCAAGCACCAACACCCGCGATTGTGCCCTCACCTCCACAGGCACGCCGTTGAACTAGCAAGCCCTCACACCCTCAAAAACATAAACACACACCAAGGGGAAAGAAAGGAATCAAAGATGTCTCTCCAGTACACAAGTGGTGGGAAGTAAGGCCATTTACTTTGCAATGAAGGGGATGGAGAAATAGATTGGAGAGCCAGAGAGTTCCATTTGGGATACATGAATCTGAGGATGCCCAGGATGGCTTACTAAATAATAGGGGTTGTTTGGTTTGGTGGGAGGGAGAAAATTATATCTATAGGCAGATGCCTCCATGGTCATTCAGGAGTTGTTTCTCACAGCCACTTCCCTGCCAATCCAAACAAACACCTCTGTGAAGGATCCAGTTGTCAGACCTGGGCCCATACCCAGTCTGGAGGTCTTTGCTTTGCACACGGACCCTCAAGTCTGAGCCAAACCTGTCACAGGAATTCTGGTAGATCAAGGGTGGAGAGAGGCACAAAGTGAGCCAGGAGAGTCAGCCTGGTCTATTACCAGAAAGAAGTGGGGTGGGTGTGCCCCACCAACAATGAAAACAGTCAACACAAGGAGGAAAACTGACCTGTTCTTGCCCCCTGACAATTTTCCCTCTTAAGTTATCTGTTTGGTTGCCTGTACAAGATTAAGCCAGTCAGACTTGTGGATCAGAAGGCCCCACTCTTGCCTGAGTACTAGGGCAGTAATGGCTGTCAGGGGTTGTGGGTGGAGGAGTCAGTTTTCTTCAGGGATATGTCCCACGGGTTGTCCATACTCCTACAGTGGATGGCCCTGCACCCGTGCACACATGAACAGGTCTAATTGGACTTAGTGGGGTTAAAAAGAGAGCATGAAGTTGGAAGGAGGATGCAAGGGAGGTCTTGGAGGAGTTGAAATGGGAGTGAGTGTGGGTGATATAAAAATATATTGTACACATTATGAAATTCTCAAATAATAAATGGAAAGTACGTTTTCTTTCAAGTTCTCTGGGATAAGACGGAAAAACAATGTGTTTCTTTTATTGGAGACAAAAGCTACACAAACAAAATGGCAACAATATGTGGGAGACTCGCTGCCAAAACAGGGTCACTTTGATGGTGCAGCCAGTTGGCCACTCGTAAGTGACTCCTGCTCTGAGTGGGAAGCTTGAGTAATCCACTTGCTACTTGATCTAAGCTTTGATTCATTCCCTATTAAACAAGGATATCTGGGTATCTATGTCCTGGGAGATGTAGGGTCCATAAGGTTGGATGAAGTGAATCATTTAACCCTTTGGACAGACTGGGCATGAACAAAAAGGTTGAAAGTAAAACTGTTAAGTGCCCAAGTTCCTCACTAAGAACTGGGCTGTGACAAGTGAAGGAGGTGGCATGGGGCACAGAAAAAAGACAGAAAGAAGAGGCTTTGCCACAGTAGAGAAACAGGAAGTTGTAGACTGAACTGTAAAACAGCCGAACATCACGGTGACTGAATTCTAAGTCTATGTGGAAAAATAGGATAGAGAGGGTGAAAGGTCGGTGAGAGCAGAGGAGTCCTTGAGCATCAGGCTTGAAGCTCTGGACTTGACAGGACCTGTCTCAGACATCTGAACCAACGGTGGTATGATCCAAGCAGCACCCAAGGAAGGTGTCTTGGTGAGGGTCAGCAGAGCATTTAGAGGAGGAAGAGGAGGGGTCACGTGGCTGGGACAGCTCAGTGCCTGAACAGAGCTGAGCTAGGGGAGCCAAAAGCACTGCTAGAGAGGATGTGGGAGCTGGGGAGACAGCAGCAGTGCTGGAGAGGATGTGGGAGCTGGGGAGACAGCAGCAGTGCTGGAGAGGATGTGGGAGCTGGGAAGACAGCAGTGCTGGAGAGGATGTGGGAGCTGGGGAGACAGCAGTACTGGGTAGGATGTGGGAGCTGGGGAGACAGCAGTACTGGGTAGGATGTGGGAGCTGGGGAGACAGCAGTACTGGGTAGGATGTGGGAGCTGGGGAGACAGCAGTGCTGGATAGGATGTGGGAGTTAGGGAGACAGCAGCAGTGCTGGATAGGACGTGGGAGCTGGGGAGACAGCAGTGCTAGAAAAGATGTGGGAGCTGGGGAGACAGCAGCAGTGCTGGAGAGGATGTGGGAGCTGGGGAGACAGCAGTGCTGGAGAGGATGTGGGAGCTGGGGAGACAGCAGTGCTGAGTAGGATGTGGGAGCTGGGGAGACAGCAGTGCTAGAGAAGATGTGGGAGCTGGGGAGACAGCAGTGCTAGAGAAGATGTGGGAGCTGGGGAGACAGCAGTGCTAGATACAAATGTGGGGCCTGGGCTTGCATCCCTTGCATCCACATAAAAAGCCAGGCACAACAACATGCACTTGTAATCCCAGTGCTGGGGGGGCAGACACAGGAGGATGCCTGGCTTGCTGACCATCCAGTTTAGCCAATCAGTGAGCTCCAGGTTCAGTAAGAGATCCTGCCTCAAAAAAATAAGGTGGAGCACAACTGAGGAAGACTCCCAACATCAACCTCTGACGCGGATGTGCACTTATGAGAATGTCCACCACCATGCACCAGTCCACACACACATGAACACACACACACACACACACACACCATGAACACAAACACACAGAAGAGAAAAAGAGGAAGAAAGAAAGAACAAAGGGAAGGACATTCGAATTGAAAGAAAAACTAGCCCGCCGCCGGCGGCGGCGGCGGCGGCGGCGGCACACGACTTTAATCCCAGCACTCGGGAGGCAGAGGCAGGCGGATCTCTGTGAGTTTGAGGCCAGCCTGGGCTACAGAGTGAGTTCTAGGACAGTCATGACCACACAGAGAAACCCTGTCTGAAAAACCAAAAAGAAAAAAAAGAAAGAAAAAGAAAATAAAACTAAGATACAAAAATCAGTAAATTCCTTTTGTTCATTCAGAAACCTGCATGTTGCAGTATATATAAAGTGACCGCCTTTGAAAATAATTGCATCGAAGTCACATATTTCTAACTTAAAAAAAAACATGCTGAGTTCAGAATATGGAAAAACAAAATGCAAAGAAAAATACCGCGTTACCTCTAACCCTGACCCAGAGTTAACCGGCCTGACGCACAATACTTTCAGTGGTTTACCAGCGTAGACAACATCACAGAAAAGAGTCTGATGCATTCACTTTTGCACACTTCTCTGAATACTCTCTTACAGATTCCTTCACGTGGAGTGGGTGGCCTGGATCTACGCTCCATCTGCCCTGCAGCTGGGTGGCCTGGATCTGCGCTCCATCTGCCCTGCAGCAGGGCGTCTGTGTCCTCTAGACTCTTAACCATCTCGTGTATTCACTTGTGCCTCACTAAGTGTGTAACTGGGTTGGATTTTCCCCGATGTGCCTGACCACCGTGTCTCCCCTGTAGTGACTCACTTGTGTCTCTGACCCTTTTAGCTTTAGTTCTTCATCTCTTTATGTGCAGGATATTAATTAGCTGTCTTATACATGACAAATGTTTTCCTCACTGTTTTCTAGCTTTTATGTTAATTTTATGATTATTTTTGGTATATAGAGACACTTAAAACTTTTAAACACATATAGCCAAATATGCCAGTTTTTAATGATTTTTGTCATTGCATAATATTCTTATAAAATCTCCCCCACATTCATGAAAAAATGATCACCCTTATTTTCTTAGAGCTTTTCAAATCATCATCTGTATATGTATATATGTATATATATGTATGCTTTACATGTAGCAATTTTCTGTGTGTATTTTATTTCAGTGTTTTCATGTGTGAATAATTAAACATAACGTAGCATCTTTCAGGCTTTGTTCCATGAACTTTTTTATAGGAAGATGTAAATTGAGGCTTTGAAAAGTGTGTCCTTAGACTGAGTAAGTGTGGATAGACTTGCATTTTATAATGTCCTTTTTAGAAATTAATAAAAATGAGTAATGATCATTTAAGAAATAAAGAATTCCAGATAACATTAACTCAAGGTTCTATATTTTTAGAGTATGGAACATGCACTTTGAAACTCAAGTAATAAACTCAAATATTTATTGCACATCTGCTATTTTTATAAAGATATAGAATTAAAAAGCTCAAAAACCAAGAAACATCATATCTATAAAAGCTTGCAACCAGCTAGGCCTGATGGTACACACTGTGATCCCAGAACCCAGGAGGCAGAGGCAGGCAGGTCTTCATGTGAGTTCAAGGCCAGGCTGGTCATTATCACAAATTCTAAGCCAGTTGGGGCTACACAGTCAGACTCTGTCTTAAAAATGAAACAAAACAAAAAGCAAACTTACAACCAGTATTCTAAAAAGGACTGTTTTAGAGACAAAAAATGACAGTTCCCACTAGAGGGGATGACATCATGAGTGTTTGTCATTAATGTACATGAAGGTGAAGAAATAGAGAAAGTCCACCAAGAGTCCCTATGGCTGGCAGACAGGACATGTTGAGCCTGGACATGTCCAGCTTGAGCTGATAGTACAACATCTAAATAGAAGCAATGTAAAGATCTAAAATGAAAGTCAGGTGAAACCAGAACAGACGAGAAAAATCTTGAGAGGAGATTAATAATGTAAGAGTTAAGACTGCTATATTAAAATACCATACAGAGAGCGGCTTAGCCACCAAACATTTATTTCTCACAGTTGTGGACACTGCAAAACCTATTACCAAAAGGCTAAGGTTCTCACTTGGAGACACAGCCCTGCCCTGGCCTGGCCTGCAGATGGCTGCCATTCCACTGTGTGCTCCTGAGAGAAGAGAGGCCTCTGCTGTCTCTTCTTGTGGTGGCACTAAACCCACCTTGAGGACCCCTGCCATGACCTTATCTAACCCCATTACCTTGTGAAAGCCTCTTTCTATCTGTACACTAGAGTGTGGCATACGAACTGGGGTGGTGAAGGACACAAACACTAAATGTATGACCAGAGGAGCTCACAGAGAGGCACCGCTTGAGCCCTGGGATGTGGCTGACTTAGGAACCCACAAGAAGAGTTAGAGAGAGAATCATGATGGCATCAGGGAGGAAGGGGAGTCTTAATAGATTTAGAAGTGCTTGGGTTAGGTTTGTTTTTACAGAATAATTCTGAGATACATTATTAAAAATGAGTTGGCAATTTCCTGGATGGAAAGCTTGGAACAGAGGCTCAAGGTAACTTGCTCGGAGAACTATAATGATTCAGATACCCGTCAGCCTACTACATATGAAATACAACTGCAAATGAAGGCTGAGAAAGAAAACAAATTCTACAAACTAAATTCAAGACATTAAGCTGCAGAGAGCTTAAAACACATAGGTATGATTTCAAAGCCCTCCTGGCTGCACACAAACTGCCCTCTCTGCGTCCAGTGAGCAGAAGGGAAGAGAAGAGTGGCTGAAAGACCAGGAAGTGTTTAGCACTTTCTGAACGGGGCTGGGGTTCACATGCAGCTCTCTGGTTCTGAGCGGTGGCAAATGGGCGGGAGAGTGTGCTGATAATAATGATTTAAGCCACAAAACCTCCTCTGGCAGAGGAACAGAAACCAAAGGGTTCATGGGGGGAAAATATTAGGTACACTCGAGGTAAAGGAGTCCCAGGTTCACATGAGGGAATATCATTCAGCTGAATCACAAATGAAAATCCATTTTGCTCAATACCTTCCTTCTTGTTCTTCCATCAAAACACTGAACCTAGTTCCCCTCCTCCCTCTCTGATTACTTGATCTTTGATTCTTCCCGCCTCTTAAATTGCATGTTGGTTACAAACCTGAGACTCAAGGGAATCTCGTACTTCACCACACCCAATATTGTCCATCCAGACAGTATTTCTATCTCTATCTTTCTTTCTTTCTTTCTTTCTTTCTTTCTTTTTTTTTTTTTTTTTTTTTTTTTTTTTTGAGACAGGGTTTCTCTGTGTAGCTTTGCGCCTTTCCTGGATCTCGCTCTGTAGCCCAGACTGGCCTCAAACTCACAAAGATCCGCCTGCCTCTGCCTCCTGAGTGCTGGGATTAAAGGAGTGCACCACCACCACCACCACCACCACCACCACCACCACCACCACCACCTCCACCACCGCCCGGCCTTATCTCTATCTTTCTTAATGAATCCCTGTATTAGCTACCTTTTTTTTCTCTGCTATATCCAAAATACTTTCCTCCTTAAGGAGAACAGGTTTATTTTGGCTCCTAGTTTTAAGGGTTTGGTCCACCTTGGTGGGAATGACACAGCAAAGAAGTTCAGGTCGCTCCATAGAAGGTCTGGAAACAAGGAAAGGAAATGTCAGTAGTCAGCTTTTCCATCCAAGCCCCCCACATTCAGGCTGGGTTGTTCCCCTTAGTTAAGCCTTTCTGGAAATGCCCTTGTAGACACAACAGAGGTGTGTCTATTCTGTGGGCATGCTAAACCCAATTGTGTTGACAATGAAGATTAGCAACATGTCCCCCCAAGGGTTTTCGTTATCTTTCCTCAACTGCCTTTCCAAAAATACATCTTGAAGGGCATGCTCTACTGTTTTCCTTATACACCCTTGAGGGAGCACCAGACAACATTCAAGCAACTGACCTTACCTAGGAATTTCTGCATTTTCCTCTGTAAGCTATTTGTGACTTCACTCTCCTGACAATAGTTCATACAGTTAAGATTGCATGTAGCACGAAGATTTCCCTGTTGCCCTTCTGTTAAGGAGTTGGGGGCAAGCATATTCCACTTTGTGAATGGAAAGCAGGTAACTCAAGTTGCAGAGAGAAAGAACGAAGGGGGAGGAGGCAGGAGGAAAATTCTTGAGGTTGTCAACTGCTTCCCATCCCTGACTCTAACTCCTTTCTGATACTTAGCTGTATGTCTAAAGACACCCTAAGTTTGATTCCCCAGCTCCCACTCATTAAAAAACAAACAAACAAACAAACAAAAACAAGCTATGGTGAAGAGAAGAGGGACACTCTCTTCTCAACCCTCTGGCTAAGTTCAAGTGAGAGAGCACACTAGTGAGAAGAGACAGAGTGTTCTGCTATGAAACAGTGATGACTGAAACAGGAAGGAAGCCCAGCAAAGTAGGTGAGAGGCTAGGAAATGAAGATGCTGAGCCATTAGAAAGAGGCCCTGCTCCCCTCCTCCCTCCCCAACATGCTTCCTGCTTCTGCCCGACCTTGTCCTGGAATGCCCTTTCTATTTTCCCTCTGTACACTCTGTGCCCCCAAGAAGCCTCCTCCAGTCCTCACGCTGTTCACTTTCCCTGACTGCATGCATGCATGCAGGCACGCACGCACGCACTCCCCCACTCCATACTCAATGAAAAGCACAACCTCAACACTGTTTGAGATTGCTACTTCACACTTTGAGTTGTTTGGTGTGTTTCCTGCTTGACTCTCCAAATCAGTGAGGACTCCTGAGGCACCAGGCCATGTGTTGGGAGTGTTCCATTAGTTCCTGTCTGCAACCATGGCTCGGAAAGTTAATCATATGTTGGGCATTCCTTGAGCACTTGTTGACTCAAATCCCATCATTACAAGGAAACTTCTAAGTGGCCTTTGCATGAGTGAGGTCTTAATCTTTAACTTGCTCTTTGCATGTGGCATACTAGGGAGAGCCATTATTTGAGACTGCTTCCAGAATTTCTGTTTACTAAGTATGGTTTGAATTATTTCATGCAGACAAAAAAAAAAGCAATCATTTGCTTCCGGAAAACATTTGTTATAACATTATTACTGGCAACTCACACTGACATATTTAGCTGAACTTTGATCACAGATTCCTATTTTCCGAGTTTCTTTTGGAGCCAACTTTACTCTCCTGCTACTTCCTAAGACTGACAGCTAAATCTTCATGTGAAGTAGAAACAGCCACATGTTAGAAGAACAACCTAGTTGAAAGTCCAGCGTCTGTGTTCATCTTACTGCTTAATGTTCTCTAAGTGGTAAGGCTGGGTCTCCACATGTTCTCCACATGCATGAGCCCAAGTGAATGAAATAATTTCCAGTTGTGATTGGAAGATAATATAACCTTTTTCCTGTCTTACTATTGAATGTTCAATATGAGCCTTTCACAAGGCTAGAATCATCCCAGAATTCATAGCACATGGCTCTCAGAATTCTATCTATGCCAAGAGTGCCCTGGTATCCCAAGATCTTTGAAGTACCCAACATAGAGTTACTTAATGTTGATAAATTCTCATAGTACAATTTTGTAAAATTATTCAAATTTCTTACATGAATTTGACTTCTGTCTTCCAACTAGATTTCAAACTATAAGTAAAAAATAAAACATTTTTCATTTCTTTGTGTATTTTGTAACACTTATTCCCAGTACTTTGAAATCATAACTCAGCAAAGGTAATTAACTCATGATTAAGCCAATAGAAGTTTAAATAACTTTTTCTATCAAAAATCACAAGTATTTGTTTTGGAATTTTGCATTCAGAGGTTGTTACTATCTTTTTTTTTTAATGTGTTGCTTTTAAGTGTATATTCTATAGTTGACCAGAGAAACGCTAGATTAAAAAGGACAGTTAACAAAAACCTGAAAGGCATTACCTTTGTACTGAATATGATCTAGTCCCATCCTGGACACCCTTCCTCCTTGCACCAATGTTAGGTAGACATTCCATAGACGGCCCTTACTGAAAAGGAGTGGGTTCCTGTGTTAGTCACTTTTCTTGTTACTACAAATACCTGAAAAATCTGACACCTGCTCACAGAGGAAAAATTAGTTTTTTTTCAACAGAGTCTCACTGGGTAAGCAAACAGCACTGAAGGCCAGGCCCCATGCACAGACTGGGATGGCTAACACAAAGTGAACTGAATGCTATTTTTGGAGGGGTGTGTGTGTGTGTGATATTACTTTGTTTGGGCTTCCTTTAGCTTACCAGTCTTTGGCTTGTATGTTATGGGTTTCTGATTTTGTGTTTTTAGGGTTTTGTGATTCGTTTTTAATGTGTGTTTATGTGTTTGTTGTGCTTTTTCTTTCTCTCATTTTTAATTTCCCTGCTTGTTTTCTAAAGAGATAGAAAGAAAGCGTGGAGTTAGATGGATGGGGAGGACCTGGGAGGAGAGGATGGAGGAGAACTGTGATCAGAATATATTGTGTGGAAAAAAATTATTTTAAAAAAACTGACAAAAGCATCATAGGGAAGGGAGGGGTCGTTGTGGCTCACAGTTTAGGGAATACAATCTGCTGTAGGGAGGCATCGCAGCTAGAGTGGGAAAAGCTGGTGGTATTGTATCATCAGTCAGGAAGCAGAGAGAGAGGAAAGCTGGCTTTACTTATTTATTTATTTATTATTTATGTATTTATTGTGTTATTCAGTCTGTGACTCTAGCCTATAGGACAGTGCTACCCACATTCAGGGTCAGTCTTCCTTCCCCAGTTAAATGTCTCTGGAAATACCTTCAGAAACATTCCCAGAGGTGTGTCTGTTAGGGAATTCCAAATCCAGTCAAGTTGACAGTAAAGATTAACCACGGCAGCTTACACGTATGGCAGACTTCACTCTGTCTGCTAACATTGTTCCTAATAACATGGACAGTTTTCATGAAATTCGTGACCCCTGAGAAAAGACTGCAGACTCAGTCTGGATTATAATTAGTTAAATTTACCAGTGCCCCTAGCAGAAGAACAATGCCTGAGCCAAACTTGAGACTGCCTTGAGAAGGGAGGTGAGAGAAGGATTTTTAAAGGCAAAAACCATAAGAAGACCTTGAGTTTCTGCACTTGAAAGCAAGCCAAGAGCTGTTCTGCTCCGCCAAGATTAGGTAGTCAAGGTGACCTCAGAATAGTCCTTGAATGTCTGAGTAAGCAGGTCACAGAAGCCAAAAGGTAGTTAGTCAAGTTATAACAAGTAGATGGTCACGGCTGTACATTTTTGGGTGAGAGTCAGGGTTACTGGGAACTTATCTTCCAGGGACTGGAGTCACAGACAGGCAAATGGCTAGTGGGTACCAAGATGGATGTCTGGTACACAAGAGAGTTTCTTTAGCCATCACAGAGTGATTGCTGAGACAGCTCACATATAGCAGCTGGTACACTCACTAATCCCTGACCCAGTTCTTAGTGTACCCTAGGTTTCTCCATTTCCCCACTGACTGATGGCCAGTGCAGTCGACTGCATACTGTACCCTAGCTTTCTCCATTTCCCCAGTGACTGACGCCAGTGCAGTCCACTGCACGCTGTAATATGTCAGACAACCGGTTCCATCTTCCCTGCCTCCGCTTCCTTCTATTTTCTCTCTTCTGCTCCCTGCAACCAGCCTTTCCTTAAGAACCACTGTCAAGAGAGTGTGTTCGGAAATCTTCCCCTGTGCTGACCTGGGGCCACAGGAGCTCTGCTCTCTCTTCCTTCCCATCAGTTTCACAGCTGCTTCCTGGAACCCTGTTCCCTTCCCTTCTCTCTCCTCCTCTCCCCTCCCTTCCCTTAGGAAGCACCACGCTCTGCTCCATCTGCCAATTTCACCAGGGCCTGTGGGGGATGTCAGGACAGTGTAAGTGAAAGGTTGGGAGTGACAGGATGGAGGGAGGAACTTTTATTTCTGAGACTGTAAGAAAATAGATTCTTGGAGTCCCCACTTGGCAGCTGGAACAAATAGAAACAGAATCGTAGTGAGTAATTGGGTTCTCTCATGCTGTGGCATGTTATTATAGTTTGGACATATAAAGAGACATTGTGAAGACTAGTCTAGAAAATGCAAACAAATCTTGATTAGAAACATTTACCGTATGAGAGTACAATTGATTTCCATCCTATAGTCACACCTAAGTTCTTGTCTCCATGTCTCGCTCCTCTCCGAGTGTTCTCCTTGAGCCTGACTTGGCTGCTCTTCTATTGCTGGGAAGACACTATGACGAAAGCATCTTAGAGAAGAGAGTTTATTGGAGCTTACAGTCTCGGAGTGCGAATCCATGACCACCATGGAGGGGAGCATGGCAGCAGACAAGCAGGCACAGCACTGGAGCAGCAGCTGAGAGCTCTCATGTTGAGACAAAAACCACAAAGCAGAGAGAGAAAACTGGAAATGATATGGGCACTCTCCTGGGTCCCATAACCGACCCCTTTGCTTGCTGTAAGTTGACCCAAAATAAATCTCTTTCGACTATCAGATAAACTACATGGAATTGCCTCATTAATTTCCACTATACCTGTGGCCCTGGAGCAGAGAGAGGAGCAGAGAACTGTCAATCACCTTACAGGCCAGGGAACAAGGAGGGGCTAGTGCTGTAAACCCCCTCTTCAGTGTCTTACAGACCTCTCCCAAGGCCCCAACTCTTATTAAAGATTTCGCCTCCCACTAGTGATGCCTTGCAGCTGAGTCCTTGTGGGGGGAGGGGAGCATTCAATCCACAGCACATGGGAAGTGCCCACCCCTTCTGTAGGAGACTGGAAACATAGCTTCACAGGTCAGGCAGGGTTCTCAGCTCAGCTGCCAGAACACGGGCTGAATTTTAAGCAAATCGCCTTCCTGTTGCTATTGTCTTAGTCACCAAGCCCCGACATCAGTTCTCCCAGCAAGTGTTTCTTGACCCACAGCGTTAGATTAGGTGCCTCTCAACATCCCAGGTTTCCCCTTCCTGTGCACGGTGCTCCCCCTGGCAAGTCCGAGACCAGAGAGAGCCGGGAGGAAGAAGGAAACAGCCACCTCCGTTTAGCTGCCTCTTGCAGCAATGGCTTTATTCCTTCCTATATCCAAGTTTGGACAGATGTGTAAGAAATGAATTGTTGCTTCTTTCTTTTTTTCCTTCCATCATTTCCTTTTCACTTTCCACTCCATTTCATACTGCAGCTGCAGCTCCCTAGGGGAGGTCCCTAAGGTTTGGAGTCATCCAGAAGTGGTAACATGGTGTGGTACTTTCTCAGTTCTCAGCCCCACCAGTTCCCTGAGCACGACCAGGAGAAGCCCCTCCCCGTGCCCCAAGGCTAGGAGAGTCCGCC
>CABHPQ010141681.1:5853-50738 GCA_902168405.1 Peromyscus aztecus
AGAGAGAGAGAGAGAGAGAGAGAGAGAGAGAGAGAGAGAGAGAGAGAATTGTGTTCATTCCTGTGTGTGTGTGTGTGTGTGTGTGTGTGTGTGTAGGTCAGAAGTCAACTTTTGACCTTCACTCAGCCTCCATCATTTTTTTTTTCTTTTGATACTGAGTCTTTCTATTTAGTCCTGGCTGTCCTGGAATGTTCTATGTAGACCAGGCTGGCCTTGAACTCACAGAGATCCACCTGCCTCTGCCTCCCATGTTCTGGGATTAAAGGCATGTTCTGCCATATCCAGATCTCACCCAGTCTTTGGAGGCAGAGTCTCTCACTCAGATATGGGGCTCACCAAATAAGGAAGGCTGGCTGGACAAGCAGGCCCATGGATCCACCCATTTCCACCTCCCCTCAGGGACTAAAGAGTGCACCCTGAGGCTTGGCTTTCATGTGGGCTCTGTAGGTTTTATAGCAAACACTTTCCTGAATGACCTGAAACCTCTTGTTTTGAGGAATGTCCTCAAATATACCAGGGTTGTCTCTGTGACCGGTCTGATTGCAGGTCTCTGGCATGGATGAGAACATCAGAGGGATCCCTGCCTCTCAACCCGAAGCTCTGGGCTCTGGACAAGGCTAAGTTGGTACCTGATTCCCAGTGCATTCCTCTGTTCTGAATACTGAATCCAAACCAGCAGCAGACAATTAAAAATATTGTACCCAGGTGTGGTGGCACACACCTTTAATCCCAGCACTCGGGAGGCAGAGGCAGGTGGATCTCTTTGAGTTCCAGACCAGTCTGGTCTACAGAGGGAGTTCCAGGACAGCCAGGACTACACAGAGAAACCCTGTCTCGAAAAACCAAAAGTAAAACAAAACAAAACACAAGCATAATATGGAAATTCAAAGGTAATACTAAATCTAAAATCTCAGTTTCCCTGGGTTAAGAGAAAAAATAAAAATAAAAAGGCAAACCCAGCTCTCCCTAGACATCCCTTTTGGTCAGACCTGAGCCTTAATCATCATGCACACCTTAAGCCTGACCTAACACATCCAAGCAGCTCATTTGAGACTTATTGCTCATTTTTGTTTGTTTTTGCTACATCTTGAGGAACTCAAGATGGACTTTGTAGTAAGGGAGGACCTGTGTCTACAGGTGGAACTCACGGCACTGTGGAGATCTTGAGTTTAGAGACCCACAACCCATGTGAAAAGCCCACTGTGGTGGCCCTGCGGTTCCACCATGAGGAAGGCAGAGACAGAAGGAACCCTGCGGTTTAAGAGCCAGGATTTCTGGCTAAATTGGTGAGCTCTAAGCCAATGAGAGTCTTGGTCCCAAAGAAGATGGGCAGCATTTCCAAGGATGAAGTCTAAGGCTGTCCTTTGATCTCCACTTCCACATACATCATGCATGCACACATACAAGAGCATGTGCATGTATATGCAAACATACACACACACACACACACACACACACACACACACACACCACATACACACACACACACACCACACATACACACACACACCACAGACACACACACCACATACAACTACACACACACACTATATACACACACATCACACATACACACACCACACACACACCACATACACACCACAGACACACATACTACATACACACACATATGCACACACACACACCACACACACACACACCACATACACACACATACATACACACCACATACCACAAACACACACACACACTAAAAAAAAGAAAGAAAGAAAAAAGAAAAAGGCTTAAAGTAAATTTGACAAAACAAAGAAATAAAGAAAAACCAACTCCCGGAAATACATATTTCTCACAAGCAAAGCTTGGCAAACAAAAACAGTTGGTTCAAGTCTCCCCAAGCAGCACAGGCCGAGGGGCAGATGCGGTGAGTTCCTGGTGACAGGATTACAACCTCACACGTTGTCAGTTGCTCTGTGGGCCTGCCGTCTCCAAGCCCTGGTACAGACTCTCCTCCAAGACCTATCCTGAGCCCAAGCAGTTCTGCTGCCTTCTAGAGAGTGGTGTCCCCAGGAGAGAGGTACAGAGCAGGGACAGATGGGCTCTAAAAGGAGGGAATTACCTGCCCAAGTCACAATTATTACAGGTCTCTGGGTTCATTGTCAATCGCAGTGGCAGTTGAAGGCACAGCAGCTGGGACAGATGGCTTCTCTCCAGCCAGTGGTGGGATCTCAGCCAACTCAAATCTCTTCCTCCCTCTGGAAAGAAATAGAAAAAGGAAAGACTCACACAGTCCTCAATTAGTCAGCATTAGAGGGAGGGAGAACCATTTCTATAAAGGGCTCATTTGTCTGCTTGCTCCTAATCTCCATTTGCAGTTTTTTTTAAAGCAATGATGCTGTTTATTTATTGTGACTTCAAACATGTTTGGGGCAGAACATTCAACCTAGAAGACATTCCATGACGAATCTTTGTTCCATGTGAGCTTACAACACAGCTTCTCACAACTGAACCATTTTATTCGAATGGTTAGTATTTTAATTAGCCAAGACTTCTTTTTATTTGCCCCCAGTTGTAATTTGTAGTACATGCTCCTGTTTATACAAGGCATAGGATCAAAACAAGAAAGGGATATCTCTATGTCCGGGGATATTTCCCAAGTAAAGTTCACCCCATGGACCTGGCTTAGGCACATCAGTAAGCAGAAGCATCTTAAATACTCACATCTTTAGTTACCTCACCATGCCCAGAGGGCAGCCTGTACTGAAGGATGGGAACTCAAGCCCTCCATCAGGGCGGACAGCAGCACCGGCTCTAGGGCCGCATAATCACGCTTGTGTGGTGTTCTGTAAACAGGAAGTGTCACACTGTAGTGGTTGACAGCTGACAAGTGACTCCAGGTTTACAGAGATTTAAATTACGGCTTCATCTCCACTCCATCTCAGTTGCTTTATACCAGTGAGATCTGAAGGGTTAGTTCTCCAAGTTTCAGGTTTTATGCTCTTTCAAATCAAAAGGTTTGGTGTTTCCCCACCGGTGAGACTGTGATGAGTTCAATGCAATAACAGAGGAGCAGGTATGCCACAGGAGGAGGTAGGATGTGTCTCTGTCCCCACCCACCTGAACTCTTACTCTGATACAACCCCTGTATACACCATGGCACACCTTCCTGTTAATAGCCAATGAATCAAAGTGGGTCCTGTTCCCTTTCTGTCTTCTTCACTTTAATTTTGAATAAATTCTTTTGCACACAACTTCTCAACAGACCTACACACTTCCTGATGGTCATTTCAGTGTCTGGGACATGGCACTGTGGTCCTACCAGGACACCATAACAGTCAAGCACCTCCCTGGGTTTCCTGCATCCCATTCTCTACTCACACACCTTTGTTCTGTGGTTAAAGGTGTCAGTCTCCTGCTGAGAGGACTTCAGTGACCATCCACTGGCCTTCCTAGCTCTGGAAGATGGCCTTTGCCCTCCTCTCCCAGGGCTTCCTCGCTCCGTCTTCCTTGGCACATCCTCCAGAAGTCATACCTGTCCGACTTGAGCTTTGCACATGCTGTTGCCCCTGCTTGCACAATTCTCTATTCCCAGGGTAACATTACCCCTGTGAGCGGCTCTGACTTGCATCTTCGTGGAAACTTTTTTTTTTTTTTTCCTGTGCACCAAACAAAGGACACATCTCAGGACAGCTACACATTCCAAGAGTATTTTTGTTTTATTTTTATTGTGCAAGACTTAACTTCTGGAAATGCCCTCACTTAGTGTGTACGTAAGCTTCGCCCTCCTGTGTTCCCAGCTTTCACGTCTGCCCCCTTTACTTCTGTCTTCCTCCCAGGGCACAGAGTCGCCTCGATGTGAACGTAAAATGTTTTCATTAAGTACTGTCATGGGTGTCAGCTGTTAGCCTGACTCAGCGGATCTCGATCGCTTCTCCTCAAACTGTGCACTTCCAGTCTGCTTTTCTACCCATCCCACTGTTTAAAGACGACACTTACACTCAGCCTGTGTATGAACACATGTGTGTGCATGCTCCATGGTTGATAAACTGACTCTGAAACTTTGCACAGCCCTTCTGCCTCTGACCCTAGTGACAGCAGGCTTTTGTAGTGCTGGCTCAGCTTTCTACACAAATGACTCTTTCCATGGTCTCTTTAGAAGCATGTTTACAGGTGGCAGTGACTATTACCTAACTGCTTTTACTTTTTTAGCCCATTTATAGAAATATTACTGATGTATAAATGGCTGTCTATTTAATGTCACCAACCCAGTCAGTCTGAGGATAAGTATGACCACCATTAATCCATGCACATGTAAATCGCTTTCCCAGGATCCATCCCATTTCCCTTGGTGTTATTTTTGTTGTTATTTTTGTCATGTTGTCTTTGGTAGTTGGGGTAGTCAGAATTCTAAACATTACATCTGTGCTCTTTAGCAAAATTCGAGTACAATACAGCACTGTTAGCAAGCAGACTCTATCCCTATCTGATATGTTTAAGGACAGGATGCTTTGAAGGTCAGTGTGTCACCCCATGTCTGCCATGATTGGTTCAGAGAAAGACAAGTGTCCCATTTCTGGACCAGATGGGGTGGTAGGTTGTGAACAGCTGTCTAGTGGTCTTAATGTGTTATGATGTGTAATTGTGAGGGCTGAAGGTCGTCACCTGCTACTGAACAGGAAAGTCAACCAAAAGACAATCATTACATGATGAGGTACGGCCCAAAGCTATCATCTGTATTTAAAGATATCATTTTTACATTTAATTATGAGTGTGTGTGTGTGTGTGTGTGTGTGTGTGTGTGTGTGTGTGTATGTGTGTGTGTATGAGTACAGTTTCTGTGGAGGCCAGAAGAGGATGTGGGTCCCCTGGAGCTGGAGTTATAAGTGGTTGTTAGCTTCCAGATGCTGGATGTTTATTTTGTACAAGAACTCTTAACTACTGACCCCCCAGAAAATATTCTTAATAGAAGTGAGGGTCAAGGCTGAGAGCTAAAACCTCCCTGGTACTGCTGAGCCCATTATTCTGCAATACTACCGTGCAGCCATATGTTGTAAATACTGTTGTTCAGACTCCTGTCCTGTGTCACTGTTTCTCTGGCTGTTGAGCTCTATAACACCATTCTAAAAAGAATAAATTCCACAGGGGGAATATCTGGACAGAGTTTGAGATAGTCAGAGTTGGACTGAATTTCTGATAAGAAACATAGTTTTAATGCCAAAATCCATGTGATGTGTGTTTAGTGTCATCCCAGCAAGTCTCACTTAGTACTTCTAAAAAGATATGAATCACACAAGAGTTCTGAGAAACTGCCCAGAATGTCCATGCCTAATGACCATCCATTTCCTCACTAAGAAGGTGGTGGATTCTGCTGTGTGTAAACATGAAGCTGCATGTTTCCAAAGACACAGTCACGGCTGTCATCTCCCATGCTCCCAGGCTTTCTTCCACAGAGTTCTGGAGACCCTGGTCCTGGAAACTCCCTGGTGTTTCCCTCGTTATCCACACTATGTTCACTTAATAAAAGAAGCGATGGTCATCACAGCACTGGCCAAAAAACAGCGGAGTGCTGCCACAGTGGACTTCATTTCTGTGACCAAATCATCAAATGTTCTAGCAACAGAGGACTCATTTCACACTCCGTCCTCGTTCCCTTTTCTCTGGCCCGGCTCAGAGCCAGCAGTGTTAAAGGAAAGGACTAGGACTGTGCTCTGGTTCCAACTCTGTCACATGTGAGGTGGGGACCCTGGAAATTAGTTTACTATGGATAGCCAATCAAAATCACCAAGTAGCTGGGTATGGCGGTGTGTGCCTATAATGTCACACACACACACACACACACACACACACACTGGAGTTACAGACACTGAAGTCAGAAGACTGCTGGGAAGAGATGGAAAGGAATATCATCTGTATGAAAGTGCAAAAGAATAGATCATCTGTATGAAAGTGCAAAAGAATAGATTAAAAACCAGACTTTCTGGAAATGCAGCCAGGACTGGGGTTCCCACACTGAGTTAACCTTGTTTATTTTAAATGTGAGTGTGCATGTGGCCAGGAGTGTATTTGTATCTGCTCTTGACCTGATGCTCACATTCCTATATTATTAGTGATTTCTATCGGTGATGGTGGACCACATCACAGGATCCATAGAATTGCTCTTGACAGTGGTAAAGGAGAAAACCCTTGAAAGACAGAGGCAGACCACACGTAGTCACAAGAAGTTGAGACCACCCCAAGTCACAGACCTGATCATGGAGTCAGAACACTGACCTGCCTTTCTACTCAGGGACTCACACTGGCCTGGCAAACACAGAAATACCAAGTCACACACTTAGACTCTTATACTTACCTTCCTTTTATTATATATACATGGTTTTCACTATATACAAATGTGTGTATAACAGATTCCAGAGTTTGAGCAGGAATGGTCCTTTGCCCAGGTAAATTATCCCATGACTTCCAGAGTGCCCTTGAATTCCAGGACAGATGGAGCCTGTGTTCCTAGGAGACCCCAAGGTCTGGACAGCTGCTCAGTGTTGGAAAAGTCACACCTGAGCTGGAAAACCTGTGGCAGAAGTCTGATTTGGAAGTCTAGAGAGACTCATCCTTTCAAAGCATTTGCCCTCCAAATGCCCTGTGCCTCTTTGATGCCGTCTGCCTCCCCAGGGTGAGAGCTGGCGAATGATGCAGGTGGAGATAATCCTTCTAGAATAAATGTGCCTCCACTTGGCTTGCTTGCTCGCTCCTGAATTCTAAAGGGAAGAAAATTGCAACCACATAGTAACTTGACTCAACCAACACTGATCATACAGGCTGAGGAGTAAACTGGCTCTCCTAGGAAGTTGCCGAACAATTTGAAAATCTGAGGAGAAGTTAATTATCTCCAACTCGGTCCCCTCAAAGGAAGGCAGTGGACAAGAGCCAAAAGGACTTAAAACCCCCATGTTTAGATGTGAAAGGGAGCCGGGCGGTGGTGTCGCACACCTTTAATCCCAGCATTCGGGAGGCAGAGGCAAGTGGATCTCTGTGAGTTCAAGGCCAGCCTGGTCTACAGAGCGAGATCCAGGGCAGCCATGGTGACACAAAGAAACCCTGTCTCAAACTGCACAACCCACCCCCACCAAAAAGAAGTAAGAGGGCAGGGAAAGTCCCCACTACTTGGTAGTGACATTGGACCTTCTCCCTACCTTTTGTAGGGAAGGAAGCTCCTCTTGCCACAGGTAGGAAGGTGTTTCACCTGCCTGTTCACCACATACTCCGGTGAGCCATAAACTCTCCAGGTTCTAGTCTCCCAGGTTGGGGGCACAGCCGTGACAGCTCCAAAAAAGTTCCCTGGGGATTCTGGCCTTCATCCAGAGTGAGAATTGCTCAAGATGGGGTTCTCTGAGAGAGGAGATCGATCCTGCAGACTGGGGTTCAGGTTACAACCCCACTCATGTCCTCCATTAGTATGGAACAGATACTTTCACCAGGTTCAACACACGATCATGGACTCTGGAGTAAGGTATTTTGTCCCTAACCCACGGACCTGTGTTCTCACTGGGCAGGTTGGTGATGTCACAGCCCCCGTGACCATTGGTTTAGACGTAAGCGTAGAGATGATGCTGTCCACTATGCAAGACCTTGAGGAGCGGTAATGAAACCTGTGCAAACGTTTGAGTTAAGAAGAGCTCAGTGAGCCCTCCCTACAAACATGCACACACACACACACACACACACACACACACACACACACACACTCACATGCATGAACACACAGAGATACAGACACGTAAGCAAATACACACAAATACACACATATATATATATACATGCACTCTCATGCACAAACATATACAGAGACACACATATGAATATAAACTCACATACACACACACTCACAGAGACAAATATACACATGTACATACATATATACATACAAACACACACACTCACATGTACACACATATGCACACTTGCTTCTTTTATTCTACTTACAGTGTTGTGTATAGATAGATACATCTAATCACAAAATATGAACAAAAAGTTTTATTTACCAAGCAGACAATGTGTTAATTAGGAGAATCTCAAGCTGGGAGTTTCTACACTTTTGAATTGTTCTGGTTTGGACACAGTGACAACAAGGGGAATAATGTTAGCTCGTGAAATGCAAATGTTGTGAGCAGTGTCTGCTGCCTTCATCCCCTATACAGACTCACAGATGGGTGGTATCACACTGCTGTGATGAACCCTGGCTCTGACCCCAGGGCGAGCCAGAGCACCTGTCAGGATGGGCCCTGACTGAAGACCCTGCTTGCCAGGATCCTGGAATGCACGCACGTTCTCTGAACATCACTTTCTGTAAGAGTGGAGGAGCTGAGCTGGTGATTCCTTCTCCAGGTCCAGTTCCTAGATCCCACAGGGCCGTCCTGTGCTTGTAAGATATGTATGCTCTTTTTGTGAAGAAGTGCCCACTTTGGGACTCCTTTGTGATCCTAGGGAGTGTCATTTAACTGGGAACAGTCCCAACAAAGTGACATATTTATTTAGGGAACTGTCTTCTAATCCAGCCCTAGCATTTGACCAAAACATTTCTCCTTCTGACTTAATCTAGCTGAAACAGGTATCTTTGGGTTCTGAGGGCAGATGATGGGATTTTCCTCATCATGAAAATCCTTTACTGTGCCCTGGAAGGATGAAGCCACTCTGCAGCTCACCTGGGAATACCCCAGCCCAGGTGAGGCCCACAGCTGCTCTAAGCCAGGGGTAAGTAATTCCAGGATCCTGCAGCCTGCTGCCCCAAGCCTGAGCAGGTAGGAAGTATGAAGAGCATCCTCCAATACTGCAGGCTGAGGGACTCATTCTACACTTTTATTCACAGGAAGGAGATCAAAAGCTTGACACCTGGTTCCTGTTACCCACACAATCTATTAATATAAATCTCTGCCACTTCTGTCTCTTATACAACTTTTTAAATCAATGTATTTTCCTTCACTTCAAACCATGCTTTGAAGGGAGGTAGCAAAGAAGGAAACTATGCTATTTTGTAAATCTAATTCATTTCTTCACCCATTCACCCAAAGTCCATTGATGATTCTCCATGCCAAAAGCTGAGAGCCCTACAATGCTTACGATCTTGCAGCATGCCTGTTCTCAATTTTATTTTTACCTCCCAATTAAGCTGTCATGACCAAGCAGCCTAACCTTGTGTGCAGTGGTAATTGGCCTTCCACAATCTGGTGGTGTTGATTTCTCAGGAAACAGTAAAGAGACTCAGTGTAACCCCTTCTGTCTTGTAAAATTCCACGCCTGTGTCTAGTAAATGCCAATTACTCACAGGCTTCAATATGAGACCATTAATCTCACAACAAATGGGGACTCAAAATAAAGAAAAACAAGGCACAGTTAAGACCCCTAAACCAAATACAAGCGAACAAACAAAAACTCCGTAAATAACAAAACAGACAGAGTGAGTCCTGGACGTTTGGCTCTATATTCAGGACAGCCATGGACTCACAAGCGTGGAATCAGATGCCGGCTTCTGAGTTGTGGGCTTGCTATAGTAGGGCCTTGTGTGTTCTGGTTGTGAGGGGAAGGGGTAGCGGCTGAAAGGGAAGGTGCTAGGAGAGCTTGAGTGAGCTCCTGCACTTGGAGCATCTCCCCCTTTAGTCTTCCTGATGAAAAAGATGTAGAAGAAGACTGGGGAGCAGGATTCCTTGTCTGGGATGGCAAAGCTAGGGCAGGAATGTTTGCCGCAGGATTGTTGCACATGGAGCTCCCACTTTGCATTAGGACACAGGGTTAGTGCCGACGCCTTCAGCGTCCCAGAGCTGGTGACGTCACACGCCTCAGCTAACAGACAGGGTTATACAAGATCTGTTCCCAATGGCTTGGCTGGGGGGGGGGGGGCGGTTGTATCCAGGATGAAGCTCAATCTCGTTCCATTTTCAGTATTTCATGAGGGCCTAAAGAGATGTTGCAGGCAGTGCTCTTAACCTCTGAGCCATCTCTCCAGCCCTTTAAAAATTAAAATGTGTAGCCCAGGCTGGCCTTGAACTTGTGATCCTCCTGCCTCCGCCTCCTTCAGCAAATCCTACCGGTGTGCGCCATCACCTCGATTTGGGGGATGTGGGGATGCGGGGTGGCTTGGGGAAGAGGGCTGGGGGGAGGTGGAAGGAGTGAGGAGGGAAGATCTGTGGATAGCATGTGGAGTGAGTAGAAGATTTCTTAATAAAGAAAAATGAAAGAATAAATAAAATAAAATAAAAAAAGAGATGTTGCAGGGGGAAGAAGAGGGCAAAGGGAGGTCCACACCATGTCCTTCCTCCTACAAGTCTGTAGTTCTGTGTGGTGAGAGATAAGCCTCTCAGGTGCCTACTGTGCAGCAAGCAGGTGTTCCATAATTGCCTTAGTCAGTGTTCTATTGTTGCAAAGAGACATCGTGACCATGGTAACTCTTATAAAAGAAAGCATTTAATTGGGGCTGGCTCACAGTTTCAGAGGTTTAGTCCATTATCGGCATGGTGGGAAGCATGGAGGCATGCAGACAGACATGGTGCTGGAGAAGAACTTAAGAGTTCTAAATCCCGATCCATAGGCAACAGGGAGAGTGTGACGCTGGGCCTGGCTTGGGATTCTGAAACCTCAAACCCATCCCCAGTGACACACTTCCTCCAACAAGTTCTCACCTCCTAATCCTTCTCAAGTAGTGCCACTCCCGGATGACTAAGCATTCAAATCTATGAGCCTATGGGGGTCATTCTCTGTCCACCACCACATAGGATCATAATTGAATTCCCACAGGAGTCTCCACATTACCAGTGACTCCAGGGTCTGCAGCCTTGAGACAAGGCAATGGCTAGAGTTTAGCACCAGCACAGGGCTTGCATGGGTCAGTGCAGCCAACAGCTGATTCTTCCTGGGTCTGACTCCTGAATCAGGCTGCTATTAATCCAGACTGTCTTAGGCAGCTCTGACTGGCTGCCGTTTGGACTTAAGTGAATTAAAACCAAGAAAATTCTTCCTTAAGTTCCATGATGGCCGTGGGGATCCATGAGCCTACAGGAACGGTAGATAGCCAGTGTCTGCAGGGTCTGGACATCTGCAGCAAGTCGTTTCCAAGGTCCTGCGCAGCTGGGGAAGATGGGAGCAGTGACTCTGGTCAGAGGGAATGGGGAGTGGCTTTGTTTCTAACCGCCCTAGATCCCAGTTCCCTTGGGTGTCTGTTTTCTGAGAGCCTGGGATGTTTCAGAAATTGCTAACTGGAATGAGATTGCAGCATAATTTCTTGCATTTTAGAATACGTGTGTGGTTGAATAAGAATGCCTCTCCTCCAAGGCTCATACATTTGAATGCTTGGTCATCAAGGAGTGGTATTGCTTAAGAACCATTAGGAGGTGTGGCCTTGTTAGAGGAAGTGTGTCACTGGGGGTAGGCTTTGGGGTTTCAAAATCCCAAGCCAGGCCCAACATCCCTCTCTTCTTCCTGCTACCTATGGATCTGGTCATGGGACTTTTAGCTCCTTCTCCAGCACCGTTTCTGCCTGTGTGTCTGCATGCTTCTTGCCATGCTGATAATGGACTAAACCTCTGAAACTTATGCAAGCCCCTATGAAATACTTTCTTTCCTTGGAAAGACTCTTTCATAATCATGGCAGTGATGCAGGGGAATGTCAGTTCTGGTGGAAATGTGGTAGGTAATTTCGGAGAGGAGATATCTGAGGATTGAGGTTCCAGCCAGTGCTGAAACACTGTGTCTCCTGTGTGCTCAAGCTTCTTATCCAAGGGGTGGTGCTATCCTGAACAGGCAGAGAATGGACTCTGTTATCTTGTACAATGCACCTTTAACATGCTTTGTCCCTGTGTTATGGAGGCTTATATGTCTGAACTTCCCTGCAGAGCTGTTTCCCCGTCTCCCAGTTAGTACTACATAGGGTCTATCTGTGTCTCCCTTCCCAATGTGATCTTCTCAGGTGACCCAGCATGAAAGAGATCCAGGGTAGAGAAGCTGACAGGAAAATACTCTTAGCTTGGCAGGAGAAGGTGCATGAGTTCCTTAGGTGATTTTTTTTTGATTTATTTATTTATTTATTTGTTTATTTGTTTATTTTTTAAATTGCACTCATGATATTCATTAATTACACTCATGATATTAATCACATTTGTAGTATTCATAGGTTAATTTTTAAATGCCGAATGTCATTTATTGAAGGGGGGAGGAGGTCTTAAATATAGGCTTACAGCACAATGGGAGGACCCCAGAGGGCAGAAGTTTGCTACTGATGTTTTACAATCTTGCTTCTAGTCTGTTAACACCCATTATTCAGGATACACAGACAAGGAACTTCTCTTAAGCATTCAGGAGGGTGGAACCTGGCAGGGAATTAGCATAGGGAGGATATCAAGGTCAAGGTCCGCAAGCAAGGCAACAGTTACCCAAAATGGGGGCCAGGGCCCTACAGGTCCCCCTTTTATTAAAATATGAGCTTCTGACTTGGGTTGCGTGGGATGTCAGCAGGTCACCTTACCTGTCATGGAGACACCTGCCCAGGCCACACAGGTGCTCTGTCTTAGGTTGGTGAGTGCCCCCCAGGCATTAACATCTCTGAATACTCATTTTCATACAGGCTCAATCGTGTGTGAGCTGCAGAGTTAATTGCTCCCAAAGATCTCAAAGTGGCACTGGGCTTGCAGTCTGTGTGTTCGATACAGAAAAGACCAACATAAGTCCTAACCTACCCATAGCCAGTAGGCTAAATGCAACTGAGCCATTCCCTTCCTTAACGAGCCATACTGTACATTGGTGTCCTTATAAGATAGTATCCCAAAAGCAACTGGAACTTGAGTTTATAAATTTATAATTTTGAAAGCCAATCGAGATGTACATAACTACTGAATTAAATTTATCATGCCCAATAGAATGAAAGATTAACTAACTGTGGTAGCTACTTTTGTTGCCAGGGTCTCCATTGTGCTAGCTGTAGTAAGCAATTATGAAATGGTAATCCCAGAAAGGGTAGCAGTGGTGGGTGCCATTGCTATAACAGCAACAGCGGCAGCAGCAATGTCAAATTCTCTTCTGGATTGTGTGGACATCCACTGGCATGGATACAACTCCAGTAACACGTACCTAGGCGACGTTTTAACTAGTCCACTAATGAAACTCCTGTTTTAAAGAAAGTCACACACTGTCAGTATCACAGCAGCATGCAGGATACACTCTGTATTAACAATTCACTCTAGAAATGAATACTTGAGTCTTCACATAGAAAACATGGACGACAAATTCACATGTGCACTCTGAGAAAGCAAAGTGGAATTGGCTTCAGGTTTCTGTGTCTCACACAGGGCATGCAAGGGATAGGTCTTTGGACACAGTTATTCTTCAGAGAAAACCCTTCAATTCCATGGGCAGTGCAGAAACTAACTAATGCTCTTGCAAGCATATTCTACAACCACCTCAGATGATAACATGCATTCTCAGTAATGGAAGATAGGTCTCCACTAATTTTTGTATTTATACAATTAGATTCTAAAAATTTCACTGTTCAGCAAGGCAAATAGGAAGGTTTAATGAAAGCCTAGCAAACTGTTTATGCCTTTTAAGATCATTTGGAAACCATTGAAATGAAGACGTCTCTGCTGGAAATGACGATGAAAATTATCTCACCAAGCTCGTGTCTATCTTTTAAAAAAACGTTAGAAGTCTCCCATGAAGAATATCAATGCGCAGTTATAGAAACCCAAGCATGCAATGCACAGACTAGACAAAGCTGTATTAAGGAGGCCTGGGTTTGTCATAGTTCCCCAGAGAACAGGATCCATGAGGAGACAGGAAGGTTGGGTTCTGCAGGCGGAGAAGAGCATTGACCTGCCCAAATGCAGTCTTCCAGGAAGGTGCGTGCTGTGGTTCCAGCGCAAAGAAAAGGCTTGCAAACCAGGAGCGGCAATACCCAAGGGCAGAAGAAAGGATGTTGCAGATCAAACACAGAGGAAGAGCCTGCCTGTTCTAGATTCATCCCTGTGGCTGCGACAAGACCCAGACATAAAGCAAAGTGGAGAAGAAAGGGTTTATCTGGCTGACAGCTCCAGGTCACAGTCCATTGCAGCAAGAGAGGTCAAGGCATGAACTTAAAGCAACTGATTACATCCACAGTCAAGAGCAGAGAGAATGGATGTGGACTCTGGTTTGCTTACTTGTTCTCAGTTGACTTTCCTCTCTCTTACACTGTCCAGGACCCTGTGCCCAGGGAAATTAGTTGCTCATAACAGGTGGCTCTTCCTATATGAGTAGCAATCAGGACAACCCTCCCCCATAAATACCTATAGGCACCCCGATCTATGTAATTCTCCACCAGGTAATGCTAGGTTGTGTCAGGTTGACAGTGAAAATCAAGTAGCACTCGGTTCTCCTTGCCCATTTTCATCCCTTACCAGGCCTCAGAGTCTTGGGTGATATGACTTACCTCTACAAGGGTTCTCTACTGGACCAGAGAGCATCTTAAGACCCTGGGGAGCACCCTCACAGACACCCCAAGAGGAATACTTTGTCAGCTCTCTGTGTGACACTTGTTCAGGGAAGTTGATGTCTGAACTTATTCAAAGATGTTTAAACATTGGGTTTCTCTGGATCACAGAAGATAAATGGGGAATTGTCTCAGGTCACACATTAAATCCAGGGGTATCCAGCCTGCTACTGACAGGTTGCAAGAGAGCTGTTGAGTCATACTTTGACAAGATGTTGTCATCCACCAGGTTCACACCTCAGAAAAGCTCAATTGAGTTATAACACGAAGAAAGAAGAAAAAAAATCTTGTAATGTTTAAAGTCAGTGTACAATTTTATGTTGGACTGAATGCACAACTATCAAGGGAGTGGGGGTCGGATGTTCCTGAACTTTAACCACAGCTGGGTGCTCACAGGCCTTGGTCCTTTCAGCCTTTTAACGCCTAGGTGATCTTCCTTCCATCCAACTTCTTTACAAATAAATGATCCTTCTTCACTCCTTCATTGTGACTCCCCCCATTTGCTGGACAAGAGCAGAGTGTCTTACGCTTTAGCAGCGAAGATCTTTGCTTTGGAAAGCAGAGCCCTTGCCTCAGTATGTGTGACACACAGACCCATCTGGGTGTATGGGAGCCAGGAGTAGCTGGCTTGTTGCCTACACTAACCCTGTGGAGTAGAGTGGATTGGGGGCATCATTTTCACCTCTGCCCTGAATGCTCCTGGTCTTACACTCAACACAAATAGCTGCAGTTCCAAATGGTCTTCTACTTCACTGACATTGGAACAGCTGGGTTCCAGAGGCCACAGGCAGATGGTGATGCAGGTTATGTTTGGGGCTCTAGCCATACTCTCAGGGAAACATTCTCATGGCTGCCTTCAGAGTGCACTCAGAGCCTGAGGCTTGGGGACATTGTGTCATCCTGGTTTACTTATTCCGCATGGTCTCCTTGGACACACTAGAAGTCAAGCCCTTTTTGAGAGGTTTCATTACATGGAACATCCACAAGTGTTAGTGGGAATCATATAAAACAAAACCAGGACACAACTGAAGATTCCACCAAATCCGAGAACAGCTCCATCTATTTGCAGTAGCTGTTCAACCATACACAGTTGAGTTATATATAATCAGAAACATTTACCTTGCATATATCGTGCAATATAAGTAATCTCTGTCTGTAGCCAGATACTTAGAACAATGGGGTAATGTTCTAAGAAGTACATGGTTTGGCCAGGCCATTTTGTCATTTTGAAACACAGTAGGATGATTCCTATCACTAGGTAGCATGACCTTGTGGGGTCTTCACAGTGATGCACAGTTGCCCTACATGGTGGTAAATATGGCAATGATCTGTAACTTGTGGTGGGAACACACCATGTTTGTCTTTCAAGATGGAAATGTGTCCAACATTTGTCAGCACAGCTCAGTTGTATGGTTTTTATCTGTCCATATCGATTAGCATCCTTGCAACAATAATTTTAAAAATATTTGAATAATCAATCTTGAATAAGTAAACGGCCAAGTTTTTAGTCTATAAATATCTTACATATTCTGATGACAATAAGCACAAATTCCTAGATAAAAAAACACATTATCAACTTTAGCAAGCTCAGAGTGGCTTCCCAGGAAAAGTGCTAGATACAGCTTCACACACAACTGAGGCAGATGAGATCTCATGCTTCTCAGATAAAAGATAATGTTAGCTATGGTTCCAGGTCAGGACAGATCCTCTATTTGGTTCAACCCTTGCAGATTACAACGGGAGAGACCCAGGGGAGAAGAGAGAATGGGACAAGGGGCTCAGATGCCACCTCAAGGGTTTTGTTCTTCAGATGCTGCCAGACAGACCTTCTTGTTGATAGTCTGGAAGCTGGTAGAGTGTTCTCCACTAAGAAAAGTGTCAACATGTCTTCTGAGCAAACCACTAAATCTGTGCTTAGCCTTCTTTCTGGGACTGACCTCCAGTGGAGTGTGAGCTCTAGTGTCTGCAGGTGTTTGATACACACCCAGAGATCCACTCTGTCATTCAGACAGAACCCCTTAGCAGACATAGGGAATTCTGAGCCAAAGCTGGATGGAGATGGATAAAGCACCAATTCTCACTGAAGTTTAGGAACTGAGAATTTTAATCACATGCCCTCACTTCTAGAAGCCCATGACATTAATTTAATAATAGGGAAGTTTTATCAAAACCTTTAACAATTTTACTAAATCAGTTCTGATGATGAGTTTCTGTTTTGATGTAATTGCTAACTGCATCCTTCGCAAATCGGAGTTGAGGATGAGCTATCCTTCCCAGTGTGTTAGGCCCAGAGTGAGCTGGAAATCTAAAGCTGTCCTTGCCTCTTTGCCCTAGGAGACAGCCATGCAAATGAATGTCTGTATCTAAAGATATTGGTATTTCATGTAGTTACTCAAAGGATAGAAGGAAGGGCAAGGAGTACTGGAAATTTCTGTAGTCCTCCTTTATTATTGAAGTTTCCTAAACTGCTTTCTCTAAGAGAAAAATTCTTACAGCAGAAGATGGAAGTGGGGGCTGGGAGTGAGATGATTGACATATCTAACAGCAGAAGGGCAGAAACAAACACAGTGCCAGTGTTTCAGATAACTGTGACTCCTGAATCCTCCCCTCAAAATTCCTAGAGCCTTTATCCTCCCAGATCTCTATGTGCAAGTTAAGCACCCCCAGGAAACATGTTCCCCGGGGTAGTCAAACATGTAGCTCACATGCCAGACAGCTGCTGGCATTTCCATTTCTGGACATGCTGTATTTAAATACCATCTGAAGATGTGAACAGCCACAAAATTTTCCTTTCTGTCTATGTTTAAGACCCAATCAAGGCAGACTTTTTAAAGCTTGCAATGCTCGCACTTTTAATTTAGCATTAGTGGGACATCTGTGAGCCAACTGAGGCGCTCTCTGCACAGTAGCGCGGGAAGGCCCGATTTTGACTTGCTTTGAGTCTGATTATCAGTCGGAAACACAAACGCAGAAAAAACCATCAGAGCGCTACTGGAGCCGTGACAAAAGAATAGAAGACGGAGCTACAGAGTTGTGAGGGCACCCAACATCTTCCCTGTGATATGGAGGTCCCTGCAAATACGTATCACCAGGAGGTGTGCTCTGCCTTAGTCAGGAAGCCAGAGAACTTTGCACAGTTGGGCATGTCACAATCTACTTGGCCCCATTAGGCTGTGCTGAGCTACCTTTCCCACAATGCCCTGTGATGCTTTGAACTTTACATTTTGGACTTTGGGGACCCTCTTCATCCAGCATTACTTGGAGAAGTACCTCAAGTGAGATCTGGCCTCCCTCCTGTGACAGGGCTTCAGTTGTCGTAACAACTCCTCTAGGAATTCAACGTAACAACTCCTATGTTCCTCTGAATTCATTTATAACTTTTGGGGATAATTCCATTGTTAGCAAGTCCTAGGCTTTTCAGCTGGACTTGAGGAAATTTAGAGGTGTCTGCAACGGGGGTGAGGGACAGCAAGACACAGGGGCCTGATGACTCTTGTGCCATCTGGGGTAGATAGGATTCGATAAAGAAGGTTGAACTGGGACATCCTTGGCAGCCAAAGTCTGTGTGAGGACCCTAGGGGGATAAAGGTGATAGAGCAAATTCTCAGAAGGAGAAAGGTCCTGTAGGCTGCGGTTGCTCTTTACACAAAGGATTCCTCCACTTAGGGTTTGAGATAAAATAGATTGCTTCTCTAAAATGCTATCACATTTTTTTTTTCCCTTTGGAGGGATGGAAAGATCTGGTCACAATACATAGGATTTCACTGACTCAGCAAATTCATATGGCCAGTTTACATGGTAGACCTACCCTTTCTGTCTCCTTGTATATTGGGTTTGTGAAACAGCCCATAGGGCTTCCTGATTCTCTTTTCCTGTGCATGCAAGGACAGGCATGAGCTCCTTGGATGCAATCAGAGGAGGCTAAGCTCCTGGCTGTCACTATGGAGTCAGCTAACAAGATAAAAGTCTCTTTGTGTTTGAAGAGCATTTGGGTAATTTAGCCCCTAATAGCTTTAGTGTATTTGATGCTTCAAATATGAAATATATCACATTTTAAAAATAGAAGAAAAGGAAAATACCTATGATTGGTAGTTATTAAACACTGACCATTCCCTTCATAAATTGAGAAGCTAAATTAAATAATAAACCTTTGATAAAGCAGAACAATGTGTCTAAAATGATTAAGAAATTTGAGAAAAAAATGGAGTAAGAAAATCAGTATAGAATTTCCTAGTGTAAAATGAAGCAAGCAGGAGCCTCTCAGGAGAGGAGACCTCTAGTTGGTCCCTATTCAGAGAAAGGTGTAGTCTAAGTGTTGAGTGTCCTACTAGATTCAGGGGCTTAATTTAAGTGCTAACTTGTGTTCTAGTGTACAGATGTCTTCACAGTTAAGGAAATTTCACATTAAACAGAAAGAATATATGTGTGTAAGAATATGTGTTTTCATTTCCTCTAGAAATGTCATATCATTATGGGTTCAAAGGGATACCAGCATTTTGATATTGCAACATCATATTATATCACCATCTACACAGTTCACATTTGGAAATTGCATAATCAAATTACAGATTTTAGAAAATACAAAAAAAGCTAATGTTTTGAGTGAGTTTATGAGTTTGTGTTAGGCTAAATTCATAGTCATCCTTGTGCAGGCCTGTGGGCTGCAGTTTAGACCTGCCTGAAGTGGATACAAGCGCTAATTAACTCAACAGACACTCACAGAATACATAGTACCTGGTGGAGCCCATGGCCTAAGAGAGCTTTGTTGCAGTGAAGTCAGAACTGGCTCACTAGAATGGATGAGCATTTACCCAGACATGGAACAAGGGAAACTTAAGAGCAGGTAGAGGCAGCCTCGTCCACACAGGTGTCAAGGTGCATTTCATATTGGTGAAGAAGGGGTAACAGTGGAGGTTACGGTGACCACACAGGCAGGTCTGAAGGCAAATGCAGTCCTGGGGCCCGGAGAGGGGGCTGTGCAGTTGATGGTGCTCACACACACACACACACACACACACACTGGGGTGGGGTGGGGGTGGCAATAGGAGAGACAGACGCTGAGGCGACGCCACAGATCTGCTGCTGCTGATGACACTGACGGCTGGCTGGGTTTGAGACTTGCCGGGCCAGGCATTCAGCGTCTTGCATAATCAATGCCCCTGTACCCAGACTCTGCCTCTGAGACTGATACAATTACTACCCTGATTATTTTATGTTTCTTTTTTTTATTTAAACATTTTCATACAATTTATTTTGATCATGTCTTCCCCTCCCCCAACTCCTCCCAGATCCTCCCCACTTCCCCTTCCACCCAACTTCTTGTTCTCTCTCTATCTAAAAGAAATTAAAACAAAAACCAAAAGACCAATAAGACCACACACACACACACACACACACACACACACACACACACACAAAACCACCCACAAAAAATAAAACATGGAGTTTGTTTTGTGTTGACTGGCTATTCCTGGGCATGGGACCTGCTCTGGAATATGTTTGATGCCCCTTCTGAAGAGATCTAAATGTAAGTGAGGAGACAGGAACTTGGGCAAGTCCTCAGAACTTGGGTGTTTTAGAACCACCCCTGCCAGCCACATAACACAAGTTCATGTTTCATTATAGCCTGGAATTCTAGGGTGCTCTGAGTTAGCACCCTAGGTTGAGCGCTCTGCCTGTGGTCTGGTAGAGCACCCTGCCAAGTCCTGAGTTTGATCTCCAATCTCATCTGCTCTGGGTATCTGCCTCTTCATCTACCTTTCCCACAAGGCTGCAACTACCCACGGCAGGAAGTCTTTCCTGTGCCCATGCAACTACAAAGTCAGTGTCCAACACAGCTTGGGGAGGGAGTGAGCAAGCCAAGGGCCACAGCAGGCTGTGTCTCCATGGAGAGGCACTCACAAAAGGCTGCGAACGCAGAGAAGGATCCAGTCAGGGAGCCCTTCCATTCTGAGTCCTTACTGCAGCATCCTGAATTCTGCCGTGGGAAAAGTTTCACGGTGTTCGGTGGAATATGGCAGGCTGAGTCTCAGAAAGCTTATTTAACGGACTGTGTGCAAATAGAATAAAGGAGATGCCAGAGACACTAATGAAGACCAGACGGCCATCACAAGAAGGAAAACGCTGGGGCCCTGAACTAAGTCTCTGCGATGGCTGATTGTATACGTCAACTGCTCCGTGCCGCAGGGTACCCAGACAGCATTCTGAGTGTTTATAGGAGGGTGTTCATGGATGAGATGAACGTATAAATCAGTAAACTTTAGTAAGCAGCTGGCCCTTGCTGATAGGAATGGTCCCCTAGGAACCCTCTGTAAGGTGCATCGTACATTGCCTGTCCCAAATATGTCATCAGCATCTTCTGTCCTGATTTACATCCCTGCCTTGGCTGGAAAACCTCATTACGGAATATGAAACTGGACCCTGACTAGTTATGGTTGACTATCATCTCACACTCTCCCTGTGTCATGTTGAACAAGGACTGTCTCTACAGCAGTCATCCTGTTCACCACTTCCATATCTAGTATCCTACTTTGTATTGATGACTTCAGAGGAGTCCATTGCTATGCCACCATTTACTATTAATATCTCTCTGGACTTCTGAGGCCATTATTAATCTCTCTATGCTGCAGATGAGAAGGGTCTCAGAGATCTGGACGACGAGGAAATATTAGCTGCCAAGACATTAAGTAACTTGATTGGGGGCTGTGATTTCATTGAGTCTAAAACTCAAAGTCCAATCGAGCTGCTAGTTTCTTTCTTCTCACTTTTTGTGGACAAACAGTTGGTGTTTGATTAGAAAAAATTTACTTTTTCCTCAGTTGAGAGGACTAAGATTTATTGCTTGTTGCGATATTCCAGGAGTTGTGCTTGGTGCTGGGCGTGGGAAAGTGGAACAGGTAGTTTCTGGGAACAGCCAAACGGCCGCTGACGGAAGAGTAAGGAGCAAGTCGGTGGCAGAAAGTGTGTGCCGTGAGCAAGACAGGAAGTGGAATTGCTCTGGAAAGCTGATGTGGGAATGGTTTGCATTAGGCAGTCCTTTATTTATTTATTTATTTATTTATGCTTTCTTTTTTTAAAATTTTATTTTACAATATAATTTAATTCTACATATCAACCACGGATTCCCTTGTTCTCCCCCCTCCCACCTCCTCCCCTTCCCCCCAGCCCACCCCCCATTCCCATCTCCTCCAGGGCAAAGCCTCCCCCTTGGATTGAGATCAACCTGGTAGACTCAGTCCAAGCAGGTCCAGTCCCCTCCTCCCAGGCTGAGCCAAGCGTCCCTGCATAAGCCCCAGGTTTCAAACAGCCAGCTCATGCAATGAGCACAGGACCCGGTCCCACTGCCTGGATGCCTCCCAAACAGATCAAGCCAATCAACTGTCTCACCCATTCAGAGGGCCTGATCCAGTTGGGGGACCCTCAGCCACTGGTTCATAGTTCATGTGTTTCCATTCGTTTGGCTATTTGTCCCTGTGCTTTATCCAACCTTGGTCTCAACAATTCTCGCTCATATAAACCCTCCTCTTTCTTGCCAATTGGACTCCCGGAGCTCCACCTGGGGCCTGGCTGTGGATCTCTGCATCCAGTTCCCTCAGTCATTGGATGGAGTTTCTAGCACGACAATTAGGGTGTTTGGCCATCCTATCACCAGAGTAGGTCAGTTCGGGCTGTCTCTCGACCATTGCCAGCAGTCTATTGTGGGGGTATCTTTGTGGATTTCTGTGGGCCTCTCTAGCACTTTGCTTCTTCCTATTCTCATGTGGTCTTCATTTACCATGGTCTCCTATTCCTTGTTCTCCCTCTCTGTTCTTGATCCAGCTGGGATCTCCCGCTCCCCCAAGCTCTCTTTCCCCTCGACCCTCGCCCTTCATTACCCCTACTCATGTCCAGGCTGTTCATGTAGATCTCATCCATTTCTCCGTCATTGGGCGATTCCCGTGGCTTTCTTGGGATCCTGTTTTCCAGGTAGCCTCCCTGGTGTTGTGAGTAGCAGTCCAGTCATCCTTGTTCCACATCTAGTATCCTCCTATGAGTGAGTACATACCATGTTTGTCTTTCTGAGTCTGGGTTACCTCACTCAGGAGGATTTTTTCTAGATCCATCAATTTGCCTGCAAACCTCATGATGTCATTGTTTTTCTCTGCTGAGTAGTATTCCATTGTGTATATGTACCACATTTTATTTATCCATTCTTCAGTTGAAGGGCATCTAGGCTGTTTCCAGGTTCTGGCTATTACAAACAATGCTGATATTACAAACATAGCTGAGCAAGTGCCCTTGTGGTATGATTGAGCATTCCTTGGGTATATGCCCAAAAGTGGTATAGCTGGATCTTGGGGGAGATTGATTCCCAATTTTCTAAGAAAGCACCATATTGATTTCCAAAGTGGTTGTACAAGCTTGCATTCCCACCAGCAGTGGAGGAGAGTTCCCCTAGCTCCACATCCTCTCTAGCATAAGGTGTCTTCAGTGTTTTTGATCTTAGCCATTCTGACAGGTGTAAGGTGGTATCTCAGAGTTGTTTTGATTTGCATTTTCCTGATAATTAGGGATGTTGAACAATTCCTTAAATGTCTTTCAGCCATTTGAGTTTCCTCTGTTGAGAATTCTCTGTTTAGTTCTATAGCCCATTTCTTAATTGGAGACTGTTGGGCATTTTGATGTCTAATTTCTTGAGTTCCTTATATATTCTGGATATCAGTCCTCTGTCAGATGTGGGGTTGGTGAAGACCTTTTCCCATTCTATAGGCTGTCGCTTTGCCTTGTTGATCGTATCCTTTGCTCTACAAAAGCTTCTCAGTTTCAAGGGGTCCCATTGATTGATTGTTTCTCTCAGTGTCTGAGCTACTGGTGTTATATTTAGGAAGTGATCTCCAGTGCCAATGCATTCAAGACTACTTCCTACTTTCTCTTCTAGCAGGTTCAGAATAACTAGATTTATGTTGAGGTCTTTGATCCACTTGGACTTAAGTTTTGTGCACGGTGACAGATATTGATCTATTTGCAGCCTTCTACACGTTGATATCCAGTTATGCCAGCACCATTTGTTGAAGATGCTTTCTTTTTTCCATTGTACGCTTTTGGCTTCTTTGTCAAAAATTATATGTTCATAGATGTGTGGGTTAATGTCAGGGTCTTCAATTCGATTCCATTGGTCCACATGTCAGTTTTTATGCCAGTACCAAGCTGTTTTTTTTTTTTTTTTACTGTAGCTCAATAGTAGAGCTTGAATTCAGGGATCGTGATGCCTCCATAGGTTGTTTTATTATACAGGATTCTTTTGGCTATCCTGGGTTTTATGTTTTTCCATATGAAGTTGAGTATTATTCTTTCCAGGTCTGTGAAGAATTGTGTTGGTATTTTGATGGGGATTGCATTGAATCTGTAGATTGCTTTTGGTAAGATTGCCTTTTTTACTATGTTAATCCTGCCTATCCATGAGTATGGGAGATCTTTCCATTTTCTGACATCTTCAATTTCTTTTTTCAGGGACTTAAAGTTCTTGTCATATAGGTCCTTCACTTGCTTGGTTAGTGTTACCCCAAGGTATTTTATATCATTTGTGGTTATTGTAAAGGGTGATGTATCTCTGATTTCCTTCTCAGCCTGTTTGTCAATTGTATATAGGAGGGCTACTGATTTTTTTGAGTTGATCTTGTATCCTGCTATGTTGCTGATAGGCAGTCCTTTAAAACTGTGTCGGTTGCTATGAATGTAAACGACCCAGATGGTTCCAAACCAAGAGCCTCCTTGATCAAACAGAACTAGCTAACCATCACACTGACCAAGTACAGGCGGTTAAGTACTGCACTGGCGAAGCACAGGTAGTTAAGCACCACATTGACCAAGCACAGGTAGTTAAGCACCACGCTGACCAAGCACACTTGGTAAAGCACCACACTGACCAAGTGCAGCTAGGTAAAGGCACTACTAGAATTTTCAAGTCATTCACCAGTGCAATTCAGTCTTATTGATTTAGACTCAATAAATTCATTTGTCTCATTTGCAAGTGAGCATGCTTTTTAAAAACTCCTGTGAGAGGCTGGGCTGTAGTCAACGAGGAGAGACACCTACCATCATCTTGTGGTCCTCACGTGCCCAGGTTGGCATGACTGGGGTGGGGATTCACCTGTTAAACTCATTCCCTGCCCTCCACCTTCCCAGATGTAACAGCAGGACTTAGTTTCAAGTGGTAACTGGCGATAATGTGTGGCTTGAGCTGATCCTAAATGCCAGTGTTGGTGATTCAGTGACGAATTATCTGAGTGCCTTGCAGGGCTTAAAATAATCCAGAGATCAAATGAGCTAAGCTCTGTCATGCACATTCATGCAGCCCAGACCTTCACTGTCACACTGACTGCTGACAACTGAGGTGGCTCACCAGAGTGGCTGGCCCCTCCTCATTTACGTCCTCAGAGGCACATTCATATTCATGACATGCTGCTGTCTGTCTGTCACCCAGAGGGGCCTCCCCACTTCAGTATTACAATTACGAGAAAATATGCACATTTTGCTAACAGATAGATTCAGAGAATCTGAGGTCTAGCTTTTGTTGTTGTTTTGAGCCCTTCCTTCCAGAAGGAAGTACCAGTTACCTGAAAAAGTGGTTATCCTAAACTGTTGGTCTGTGAGCAGTCATGTTTCAGGCTCCTGGGATAAAGCATTTGGGAGAAAATATATATTAATTCACTTTTGGGGATCCATGGCTCCATACACTTCTGAATGTTCTATTCTTCTCAACACCGGACAAACATAGACATTACAAAATATTGAAGTGGTGAGACTGAGCAGGAAGCCTGTGTGCTATCTTTCAGGTTTGCTAACTGCTGACAAGATCAAGGTTTCCCTCACCCATCACAGGGGAGCTGGGCCCATGTGAGATACCATATTGTGCTCAGTCCAGAATTTTTCTCCCTAGGAGTTCACAGTGTGTCCTAAGCCAGTAGACAAGCCAGCATGGCTGTGTTGGCCTTGCTCAGGTGGGCTGTAGTCACCAGCCCTGTAGGTGATCAAGAGGATTGCTCTTTGTTGCTGTAAAAGACTCCATTTGTGAAGTCGCACAAAGTGGGATGTCGCCTGAATGTGGACACCCACTGTTTCATGTGAAGGTTGTAACTCTCATTGCCATTAGGCAATGTCAATCACAGTTGCGTCCTGCAGCATGGTAAGGGATGAGAGCGCAGGTGCGCCACTGTCCTCTGAAAAAGACACGGCGTATTAGATAGTGAAAACACATTACATGTTTTTTGTGCAAAGCCTCCATGCATCCCTTTTGATCTAACGAGGCTAAGATCAGCTCTGCTGGCAGTGTTCATGTCAGGGACACGCTGATTAATTTAATATTCTGATTGGCTGAGCGGCAGAGCTTTAACGCCTGTTAACTTTTTGGCGAGTAGCTCTGAGAGGGCGATAATGAGATTAACATCAGGAGACTAGATTTGCTTTTCTGCTGTATTTAATTACTACTTTGACACCAAATAGTACTGCAGTGGGTTTTCTAGACAGCGCCTTATTAATCCACGTTATGTCACATGGAGGGACCTGCTTTGTAAAACCTGTGCAAAAAACGGGGCTTTTGTACCCTGCAAGACGGGGAGACACGGGTGAAGCAGGTGCAGTCAACAGGAAGTGCTTGGTGATCATTTGGGCTTCTGTGCCCGTTCCTCGGTGTTATGCCACACGGTGCCGAATCTTCACAGAATACTAGTATCCACAAAACCTTCCTACACTTCCCCCATCAGCCGATGATTCCCTAAAACGTTTCACGTGTGGCACATCTGGCTTACCTTAGGGAAGAACGGACTAGAGCGTAGCTAGAGAGGCTAGCCCAAGCTCACACACCTTTGTTCTTTTGCAATTAACTTTGGGTTTCCACATTTTACGTGGCCATGTAGGATCCTGAAGTTTTTTGTCTTTTCTGCTGTCAGGGCTGAGAGTGGTGATCTGGCCTCCCATGAGGAGAGAAAGGAGAAACCGCTCTGTGGTTACCTGTGAGTAAAATGGAAATATTTTTACGAAGAATTAGAAGACACATCTGAACTGAAAATTAAGGAAGCCAGCGTGAGCTGACCAGGGCTGTACCTGTACAGCTGGGAGCCATGCCTGTCTCACAGACACCTATAGATGGGCAGTTTGCCAGCAGCAGCAGCTCTTTATTGCCCACAGTTATAATTCCAGAGGAGTCCGCTGCTGAGGGGTCAGCTGACTGTTTCTGATGAAGATCAGTTTTCTCATAGACAGGGCCTTTTACATAGTGGAGGGATAAGACTGGGCTGTCTCTTTAAGAGTGCTCACCTCATCCAGGAAGTGTCCTTTGACCCAGTGGCCGGAAGCCTCCACTTTGTGCCATTATTGCAACCGAGGTTGCTTTCAGCATAGGAATTTTGAGAGACACAAACATTTGATTCCAGAAAGGATCATGAATCCAGCACCTGTCTTCAGTATTCTTCCAAATATAAACTAAGTATTACTTAAACTCTTTCCAGTATTCAATAACTCTACTTTCCCAAATTTTATGTTTATAAATCAGTACAAAATACATATAAATTAGCAACTTCCAATTCAGAGTGATTCTACTAGTTCACTTGTCAACGCTTTAAGTTCATTCATACCATCTTGTTGATGCGATGTATTGATTTTTCAATTAGCAAAGTATTAGCTTTATGGCCACACTGTGTCATGAGAGCCCGAGGAATACTTTCATTTGAGATGTCAAGTAGTCAGGGAAAAATCCATCACTAGGGGTGTCTTTGGGAGAGTGGCAGGAGGTGGTGATAGCTGATTCTGACAGACAACCATCCTTCAGCTTGCTCTCCCAGACAGACACCATTCTAATCACTTTTCTGGTGTCTGTTTGATGGATCTCAGTCTGTCTTACATTTCCCCACATCATTTTGCAATTTTGCAGTTTTACTGAATTTTTAAGTTGCACATTTCACGTTCTGTCACATGTGGGGTTATCAAGTAGTTCTAGTTCATCTTTCCTAATAGGGCAAGGGTTTAGACTTCTCTAAAATTGCTGTGGCTTGGTTTACTTTTTGTTAATACTCTATTTAAATTGTCTCTTGTAAATTTTACCATACATAGAAGCAGTGCATAAGCTTTGTAATTGCTATCACAAAGTGAATGTTGGTGTAACCACCTGAATTTAAGTGTCAAAGCCTAACATCGCTCTCATGCTCCCCCGAGCCCTGGAAGGTCACCCACTGTTCAACGCAGCAGGTAGCCTTTCCTTAGAGTGCTGTTCCTCTGCTTCAGAGCAGGTTATGTGGGCAGTGCTAGAGAAGGGTGTTTGTTTTGATTTCCAGTAACTCTGTCGTCTAGAATTACCCTCTATAGAACAATAATGTAGAGACTCACAACACACATATTTTATATGTTGCTTTTTATGCTCTATGTCTGTGAAATGCTTCTGTGCCACTCTGTGTTTGGCGATTTTCATGCTTCTTAAATCTCATTGTCCCATGTCAAATACACCTTCATACTTGAGAATATGGTTTAGGATTTGGCACATCACCTTTAACTCTATTACATTTTTAAAGATTTATTTTATTTTTAAGTGCTCTCTCCCTCCCTCCCTCTCTCTCTCTCTCTCTCTCTCTCTCTCTCTCTCTCTCTCTCTCTCTGTGTGTGTGTCTGTCTGTCTGTGCACAAGAGTACAAGTGACTGTGAAGGTCAGAGGCATTGCATTCCCTGGGGTTACTGGCTGTTGTGAGGCGCCTGACATGGGTGTTGGGAATTGAACTCTGGTCCACTGTCACAACAGCACACATCCTTCACTGCTAAGCGTCTCTCCAGCCCCTTATGTAATTGCTATCACAAAGTGATATTTTGATCAAAGATTGTGAAACTTGGTAAGTCTGTCTGGATCCTTTAATTTAGTATATGGATATTTTATGGCTCCAGAGCTGCCAATTTAAAAAAAAAAAAAAAAAAAAAAAAACACCAGGTCTCACAGAGGGACCATCGCTCCTTTGCCAAGTGTAAATTAACTGTATTTGTACGAATTATTTTTTTTCATTTTTTTCTTAGTTTTTAAAAGTAGCACGCAGAGTAAGGGGTTTCATTGTGGCCTTCTCATCCACACTTTGCGGTGTGGGTCCTTCTTCCCACTCCCTCCTCTGTCCTCCCTCCATGTTCCTTCCCCTGCACTCCTCTTTCTCCCCTTCTCCTCTCCTCTCTCCTGTCCTCTGCCCTTCCCATCAGCCCTCTTCCTCTGTAATAGCCCTGTCGTGATGTCTCACCACATGTGTCTTATGACCCTCTTTTTATTTATTGTCCCCAGGCATCTTTTTCCTGTCCCATGGTCTCCTCCCCAACTCCATGACCTATCTGTGTATGTCTGTGTCTTTTCCCTCACACAGATTTGTTTATGTTCATTTTGCCAACACCACATTAGCTTGCTAAGAACTGAAGCTGGGTTGTAGGAGTCTTATATTTGCCTTCTTCAAGATTGCATTTCTGAGTCTTTTGATGCTTCATAAAATTGTTTTTGCTTGTTTTCTTTGGAAACATGGTCAGACTGGAACTTGCTATGCGCACTAAGCTGACCTCAAGCTTAGGTCATCCTCCTGCCTCTTTCTCCTCTGTGCTGGGATTGTGGGTGTGTGGCACTACAACAGTCATGTATTTTAAATTTAATTGTTTGGAGGGCTCACAACTTCCCACAGCACTGTGGTACACAAACATGTATAGAATAAAACACACACACACACACACACACACACACACACACAAACACACACACATATATAATCTAAATTAAAAAACTATATATGTGCACTCATAAGCACATGGATGTGTGTGTGTGTGCATGCATGTGTGTACACAGACGTGCATGACAAAGCCTTTGTGGAAGTCATAGTATTAACGGTGGGGATTAGTTCTTTCTAGTATGTGGGTTCCAAGGATTGAACTCAGGTCTTCAGACTTGGCAGCAAACACACCTGTTGAGCCATCTCACATATCCCGGGTTCATATATTTCAAAAATCATTTTGTTGACACACACAAAATGACTTGGTGGGATCTATGAAGAAAGTCAAGAAGAATGATCATTTTTTAATCATGTCTCTTCTTCCAACTCAACGCACATGAATTGTTTCTCATTTATTTATATATTATTTAATCTCATCAATCAGGTTTATAGATTTCCTTGTACAATCCTTTATGTACTTTGTAGGAGATTAAGTATTTCAATTTTTGTGCCAAGGCGAGTGTTTAATTCCAATTTCCATTTTCAATTATTCACTGCTGTTAAATAAATATAACGGATTTCCACATTAAGTTTATATTCTGCCTTTTTGCTATTCACTAGTAAGTGGCAAGAGTTTTCATTGCTTCCTTGGGACTGTTGACATAGAGTTACTGTGTCAATGGACAGTTGTCCTCTTCCTTCTTTACTTGGGGACCTTTTTTTCCTGTTCATGTTGTAATGCCTTATCCAGGCTCCAGCTTGATGCCAAGCAGGGGTGTGAGATAGGACATTTTGACCTGTTCTCAATCTAAGGAGCGAAGATTTCTCTGTGCATGCTTGTAGCTCTGTGCTATGTAAATTTTATCATCATGGTGCCCTTTTCTCTTACAAGTCAGCTGATGTGGGTGGAAAGCTGTAGGGTGTGTTATTTAGCTTGTGCATGTGATGTATTTGATCTTTTTGATCCCATTTGGGACAGATCAGATCATCCTATGAGGTTCTCTTTCGGCACTGCTGGGTTGTTTTGTTCATAGTAGTTCAGGATTTGGTGTTTGCTGGCCATAAATACCCACTTGCGTTCTTCCTTTCTTGTGTGTGTGTGTGTGTGTGTGTGTGTGTGTGTGTGTGTGTGTGTGTGTGTGTTTTCTTGTGTGTGTGAGGTCTTGAGGTCTTGGGGTGAGCAGGGAAGTGTGTCCTCCACTTTAGATTTTGGAAGAGAGACTGGAGAGTTGATATGGTTTCTTTCTCACTTGCTAGAATTCAATAATAAGACATCATCTGATCTTGAAAGTTGTAGATACACTTTCATGAATAAATCTTTCTAGTAGCTTTTGTCTTTCAGACCACTGGTTCATTTCATTCATGTTATCAAATTTGTGTTCTGTTACATCATTGTTCTTTTGATTTTTATGTGGCAAATGCAGAGCCAGATCAGCCATCATTCTTTCATTTCTGATATTACTAACTTTATGTTTTTCTTCTTTTTGCCTTAGCCTGGGTAGAATTTCATCAGTTTTATTGACTTATTTTCAAAAATCAGCTTTTGGTTTCATGCATTTCTGCTATCAATATTCAATGAATGATATTTTAAAATCATATTTTTATTAATTGAGAATTTCATACATGTGTTTTGGTCATATTCCATGCCTCACCTAAGCCTTCCCAGATCAGACCTTGCCTTCTCTTCCCACCCAACTTCTTGTCCTTAAAAAAAAAAAAAAAACTCATTAAGTTCAATTTGTGCTGCCCTGATAATCTTGGATATGTGGTCTTCCACTGGAGACCACCCACTGGGAGACGTTTCTGTGCTCTTTCTGATGTTGATTTACACTTGACTTCTGTGATTTTCCATTGCCTTTTGGGTTTGTTAATGGGTGCTTTATGAGAACACATGTACCCCTTCTTGGGAATGCCCCTTGGGAGCTTGGGAAAATAGCACATTTCTAGTTATTTGAGAATTCTCTTTAATTTAGCCATGTCTCCACTGAGCTAATGAAGTCCAGATCTTTTGATCATTGTGGACTACGAAGAGCCCTGAGCAACTTTGCCCTCGGTTCTAACTTCTCTCCTCTGATTTGCTACTTCGTAGCTGTGGATTGGTGAAGAGGCAACTTCTGTAACGAGTCTCTTCCTCATCTCCAGAACGTTTCTGTATCCCACAGTTCACTTCGCCAGAGACAATATGGCTACCCCCACTTCACTTTCATTAGCCTATCGTGCTCTATTTGTCTCCATTTCTTAATTTTCTTTTTTTTATTAAGAAAATTTTTTCATTCATTGTAAACACCAAAGATCCCCCTTTTCCCTCTTCCCATCCGCCAGCCTCCCCTACAACCCACCCCTACTCCCCCTCCACAAGAAGGCAAAGCCTCCCATGGGGAGGCTCATCCAGTAGAGGCAAGTCCAAGCCCTTCCCTCTACCTCAAGGTTGCCTGAGGTGTCCCATCATAGGTATTGGGCTTCAAAAAGCCCACTCATACACAAAGGATGGATTCTGATTCTACTGCTAGTCCCCCCCACCCCTAGCAAATCAAGCTACACAATTGTCTCACCATGCAGAGGGCCTAGTCCAGTCCCATGCAGGCTCTACAGCCATTGATCCAACTTTCATGAGAAATCAGTGTAGCAGTTTCTCATAAAATTGGAAATCAATCTTCCTCAAGACCCAGCCGTACCAGTCTTGGGCATATACCCAAGGAATGCTCAATCATACCACAGGGGCACATGCTCACCTATGTTCATAGCAGCATTATTTGTAATACTCAGAACCTGGAAACAGCCTAGATGCCCCTCAACTGAAGAATGGATTAAGAAAATGTGGTACATATACACAATGGAGTACTACTCAGCAGAGAAAAACAATGGCATCATGAAATTTGCAGACAAATGGATAGAACTAGAAAATATCATCCTGAGTGAGATAACCCAGACTCAGAAGGACAAACATGGTATATACCTACTCACAAGTGGATACTAGAAGTAAAGCAAAGGATAACCAGACGACAACCCACAACTCCAGAGAAGCTAGCTAACAAGGAAGACCCAAAGAGGGATGCATGGTTTGCCCTGGGAAGGGGAAATAGATGAGATCTCTATGAGTAAACTAGGGATGAAGGGTGGGCAATGGAGGGTAGGAGATGGGAGATGAGAACATAAGGGAATGGGATGGTCGAGCTGGAACAGTGATGGAGTAGGAAAGCAAAGAGAGAGATACCATGATGGAGGAAGATATCATGGGGATAGAGAGAAACCCGGTGCTAGGGAAGTTGCCAGGAATCCCCAAGGATGACCCCAGCCTGGACTTCTAGCAATAGTGGAGAGGGCACCTGAACTGAACTAGCTTGCCTCAGTGATCAGATCAGTGAATACCCTAACTGTCATCACAGAGCTTTTCTCCAATGACTGATGGAGGCAGATGCCGAGATCCACAGCCAAACATCAGGCAGAGCTCCAGGAGTCCAGTCAGAGGGAGAGAGAGGGGAGGGAATCTATGAGCAAGTGCATCAAGATCATGATGAGGAAACCTGCAGAGATGACCAAACCAAACTAGTGGGAGCTCATTTCTTAATTTTCAATCTGTCTGTATCTGTAACATTTAAATCAAGTTCCTTGTAAGTGGCACGTTTTGCCCCCTCAGCTCCTCCTCCATCTCTTTAATCTCAACCTCTCTAGATTCCAACATTTGTCTCCTTCCTGCAGCTCATGTTTCTTAACTAAAGTAAAATCATTTGTATTTTCACTGACATTTAGTTTATTTACACTTTCGGTGATTGCTCATATATTTGAGCAGGTCTGTGCCACAAAAAATTTATGTTTATTTTTTCATGTTTTGATTGTTAAAGGTTCTTAATTGCATACACACAGCTGCCCTTATGGTCTTCAGTCTAGTAAGAGAGTCAGACAAACGTGTCCAAGTTTAGCAAGTGTGGTAATAGCCACATTCCTGTTAATTAGTGGCTACAGCAAATACTCAGTCAACAACTGAAGGCACCTCACTCACAACTTCACTTCTCCGGGTCTCGTGATGAGAAAGGGGCTCAGAAACCGTTTTTACTGGGTGTCTTTAAGAATGAAAAGTGAACTTTAATTTTTTTTTATTTTTTATTTACTAAGCAATAGCATAGGGCTAGAGAGAGGGGAGAAGAGTTACAAGCACTCACTGAGACTCTACAGAGGGTCTGAGTTCAGTTCCTGCACACAAGTTAGGCAACTCACAACCATCTGTCACTCCAGCTATAAGGCATCTGGTCCCCTCTTCTTGACTCTATGGCCATATCACTCATGTGTACATACCACCCCCAACACACACATCCACACATCAACATAAATTTTAAACAATAGCACAGAACCATAGCTTTCCTCTGTGGCAAAGGATTCTACATGATGTGTTTGCCTTTCATGTTATTAATTTGATTTTTAGTCATTAGTAAAAATACCATGATTTTAATAATCAGAATTTTTTGAATTCTGTATTTTTTCTGTATTCTGTATTCTTTCATAGCTACCTCTACACTACACTTGTTCAGTTTTCACTCATTTGAGACATGCCTCTAAATATGAGCTCTGCTTAAGCATTGTGTGTATGTGTGTGTGTGTGTGTGTGTGTGTCTGTCTGTCTGTCTGTGTCTGTGTGTCTGTGTGTGTGACAAAAGACTATGAGGACACATCCCACTTGAACTTCTGCAACACTGGGAACTTTCAACACGCAATTTAAAAATGCCTTCCTTGGTAGAGTCAATGTGATTTCCCAGATCTTGAAAGCAACCTTTCCTCTCTTAAACCTGTGCCTCAGTTTGGACACTGATCAAGGGTCTGTTTTACCAGCTCTTACCCCTGCATCCCCTGCCTGAAGCTATGGATCACCTTTACCACACTGGGTGTTTAAGAAATGTTGAAAACAGGAATAAAGATCCACCCATCAGGGAGGACAATGTTTGTGATTCCTCAGTTATTATTTGATGTAATACCAAGTTGTTGATGGTTAAGAAAACCTTTGGGAAGTATATAATGTCTACAGTGTAAAAATCCCAAAGGGGTTTGTGAGAGATACTCACTTGAGGAATACCTGAGATCAGATTAAAGTTAACATGACATCTCCATGCTAAACAAAATATACCATGACAAAAACTACAGTAGCTCATATGGGGTCTAATTATTTGTTTCACAGATACCTGTAGGAGCAATGCAAGACTTAGGAAGTAAAGCCTACTTATGAACTACCTGAAATAATACTCAAGCATAAAAACAACCCTCTCAATTTGAGCATCAAACCTTACAGATAATTAAGCAAAATCAATAAGAAATAATGTTCATATTAAGCTACCTTATGTCACTTATCTAAGTTATGTTCACTTTTATTTAAAATTACATACTACATTGACACTCCTATTTGTGGTTCTGAACTTACCTTTGGGCCACATTGTGGGATGTTCAGGCCATCAAGTCTTCTGCAATATGTATCAGTTGCTTGCTTATTGCTATGACATCATACTTGACAAGAAGGGACTCAAAGATGGAAGGCTTTTTTTAGCTCAGAGTTTGTGGGTTCAGCTCATCACGGCAGGGGGAGTCATGTGAGGCAGCTGGTCATGCTGCACCCACAGTCAGGAAGCAAAGAGAAGTAAATGCTGGGCCCCTTTCTCCTGTTTATTTGGTCCAGGACCCAGGTCAAGAGATGCTGCTGCCCACCTCCATTGGGTCTTTCCCTCCTCCATTAACCTAATCTAGCAGCTCCTTTAGAGTCAACCTTGTAGGTGATTATAGATTCTGTCAAGTTGACAACATTAACCATAACAGGATATATGCCAACTATATGGTCACAAAGGACCAATGAGGTTTAAAGGCCATGACCAGGTGAAGGGTTGGAATATTCTATCCTTCTGAATGTCTCTCCCCATGGATTTTCAGCCCCCTCTGGGCCTTAAAATTGCCCTAACTTTCTGCAAATGTGATATTGCCATCTCAACCTCTGCATCACAAGTTTAACCAGTTATTATTCCTGGCAATCAGTCATGGTTGTACCTGTCCCTTTTAATGTTTGATTTAATTATATTTGGAATTTAATTCATTGTTGGTGCTATAAACAGCATATTGTTATCCACATCTTTATTTACAGAGGTCTTCCTTTACTAGCCTCCCATCCTTCCTGGACAACCATAAGATTCTTTCTTTTTTCTTTTATTTCCGCATCAAATCCAGTTTGTGTTGCTTAGTTAATCTTAAAGTTGGGGCCTGCCCTGGTGGGCAGCCTGTTGGCGTCACATCACCAAAGGACTCTCCTTTTTCCAGTAGAATAGCAAGAAAATATAAAAACCTTCTGCTAAACTTAACAATACATTAAAAGGGCAGAAGACTTCAAAAAGGAAACAAGAAAACTCTCAGTGTGGAATGACTCTTGTGTGTGTGTGTGTGTGTGTGTGTGTGTGTGTGTGTATGCCTCTTTTGGATCCAGAGGAAAGCTTAAAAGTTATTATTATTATTTTTTTCTGTAGCTGAGGGGAAGTCTCATTCCTTCTCCTTGGTCATTGGATTCTACGCTGAGTAACAGACACGACCCCATTAGCATCATTAAGTTTAGGATGATCCCCTTAAGGGTTATGATAACTTCAGTCCAAAAAAACCGAAATCCCCAGGCTGGGAGGTGGTCCAGTGGGTAAGGTGCTTGCTTTTCAAGAGTGAGAACCTAAGTTTGATTTCCAGCACCTATGTTAAAAAAAAAAAAAGGCATAATGGTGCATGCCTGCAACACACGTGTTGGACGAGGTGGAAGACAACATGTTCACTGACAAGCCAGCCACGTTTACTTGGCATCTTCCAGGCCAGTGACCCTGTCTCCAAAAAAAAGGCAGTGCACACATGGTTGTTCTCTGAACTCTATGGACACATGTTTTTACCCAGGCATACTCATTGTCTCCACATATACATGAATATTCTCCACACACCAGAATTCCCTCCCAAACTTCCTAGCCTGTGAGAAGTCATTTGAAAGCCACAGAGCAGCATGACTTAGACGAACGTTAATATTCAAGTTAGCCTTAAAATGAAGCTAATGATTTTCCTAGGTCATAAGTAAGAATATTAAACAAAAAAAATCATCCCCTTCAGTTAGAAACATGACATTCAAGGTCTCAAGTTTCCTCAGACTATGGAATACACGTGAATCACGCAGATAATGATGGCTAATAAAAATGGTTTATGACTTGCTCATTCAGAGAGATTAAGTGAATCAAGATATTATTTCAGTACCTATTCTCTGATGGCACCTAAAATAATAATAACACGAACATCCCATCATTATTAGCTCTTTCTACTAGGCTATAAGGTGGCCATCTTATCAGAGAATTCATAGAACATGGGGGTTTAGGTTGATAACAATCTCATGGTACCATTTATCTGTATTAAATGCCTGGCTCAGAAACTGATTTCCTGGAGTGTGTATTCTGCAGTGTATTATGTTGTATTATGAGGGCTGACTCCTTCCTTCTCTGTGCCTGTTTTGCTTGCCTTAGGCCAATCCACTGGAAGGTAATACACACTGGTATCTTTTGTGGAGTCTTTGCAGACTTCCCGAGGGTTGCAGCGAGCTGAAAAGAGCTGACAATACAACCACAGAGCCCGGTGTGTCAGACTGTAACCCTCTATGAAGTTCAGCAGGACGCACTTCGATCTGAGAGGAAGTTAGAAAAAGAGTTACATTTGACTGAAAACTAACATCCACGTCAATTATCTAATAAAATGATGGCCCGGTGGCATCGCATTAGCATATCCAATTGTTTCAACAAAATGATTATGTGTTCAATTTAATATTTTATGGCAGTAAGAGAAAAATAATGACAGGAATGCATCTCCTTTCAGGTTGGCATGATAATTTACAAAGATTTTATAGATTGTCTTAAATTCTCACTGGAAGCTTATAAGATTGACAGGAACAATTACGTATATTTTACAAATAAGAGAGTAATCACAGGCATCTCCACATGTGAAGCTCTGTAGTGTGCTGGCTAATTCTATGTCAACTTGATACAAACTAGAGTCATCTGAGAGGAGGGAACTCAATTGAGATCCAGGTGTAAGTCTTTTTCTTAATTAGTGATTGATGGGGGAGGGACCAGCCCATGGTGGGGTAGGGCCAACCCTGCACTGGTGGTCCTGGGTTCTACAAGAAAACAGTCTGAGCAAGCCATGGGGGAACAAGCCAGTAAGCAGCACCCCTCCATGGCCTCTGCATCAGCTCCTGCTTCCAGGTTCCTGCCCTGTTTGAGTGCCCGTCCTGACTTCCTTCAGGGATGGATTGTTACCTGGAATTGTAAGATGGAATACCCCTTTCCTCCCAAGTTTCTTAGGTCATGGTGTTTTACCACAACTAGTAACACTAGCTAGGGCACTGAGGAAGAATAATTATCTCTCTCAACAGTCATTAGTTGCTGTAGCTCTTCATCTAAGGGTGGGTCCTGGTGAGAGTTTCCCCTTCCAGATTAGCGCATCTATGGGCATGGACATTGTTCAGGTCTTGTTTAAGCAGCTATGTTGTTGAGGTATCGGGGTGAAGATAGAAGACTCAATCTTACAGCAGACTTCCTGGTCCTCTGGCTCTTGCAATCTTTCTGCTCCCTCCTTCGTGTGGAGCTTAGGTGCAGGAATATCGTGTTGTAACTGTATTCATTGGGGCTGGGCACTACGGGGTTAGTTGTTCTCTGCATTTTGACTAGTTGAGACTTTTTGTTATAGTCTCTGTTTGCTGCAGAAAGAAGCTTCTTGACAAGGCCAGAGAACTTCATATAAATACAAGCATTTACGTTACAATTCGGGATGAGACTAATTTGAGAAAATGGCAAAAAAAAAAAAAAAAGTAGGCTCTCTTCTAAGATTCATTGCCTCACCAGGAATGGACAGGCTAGGTTTCCAGTACCAGGCACAATTTCTCTCTTCTTGAGCAGGCCTTAAGTCCGTTTAACTAGCTGTTGGATACAGCCAAGATATGAATGCCACTGTTGCACCTTTAGGGATATCTTACCATGCTGGCTGTTGTTGTGGTTCATAAGCATCACTGCTGGGTAAGACTTCTGGTTGCTTTCTTGGTTTTGGCAGCTTACATAGCATGTTCTTATCTTGTAAAAGCTACCCCTCAGAGAGGAGGCTTTTGGGTCAGACTCAGCTTGATGCCTCTGAATCAGCAACCATAATAAACACACAATTGGAAATTTGTATGGTTTAAACTCACAAGTACACCATGATCATGATGATTTTGAAGGTCATTTGTCACCTTTGGGAGTTGCCATGGAGCTGGTTTGTTACTTTTAAATAATCGTCATAAAACAGAGTGAGCATTTTTCTTGCCCTTCCTATTTCGTCAAACACCTCAGGGTAAGCAAGCAGTTGATGAAGTGAAGCATGGCATTATGGGAAAATTATAGATCATAAATAAAAACTCAAAATGTAAATGTTATATTCTGTAACCCACAAGTTAATGAGTTTGTGGCTAATGACATTATGAGAGAAGGGAAAGAGAGAGACAGAGACAGAGATAAAACAGAGAAAGACAGGTTTTAGATGTTTGTGTAGCTTCTTAAAAGTTTTTATTTATTTACTTATTTATTTATACTGCCAATGGGATATGAGTTTATTCTAGTCTCATATCTGAACAGGGAGTTAAACAAGAAACTTTGTCAAGGTATTTCAGGGTACCTTGAATTCAGTGGATACTTTATAGGAAAGCTTTTACATAGCATCATAATTGGGAGAAGTGGAATGTTTTCTTGAGCGGCTAACTGGAATGATTTTTTACAAGCAGTCAAGAATGTCGGGTGGTCACCACCTGACAGGTGTGTCTCTGCTGTCTCTGAGTCAAGGCTTTAGTCTTCTGATCTGCCACCAGCAGGTGAGGGAACAGAGGGACTCTAGCTGTTCAGCTAAGAAGGAGGAGGGCACTCTATCATCTAGCTGATTATCTTCAGTGATTTTTGTTGCTGATGTATAGCCATAAAGTTAATTTTAGTTTTCTAAAATTGTGTCCTGAATTCATGTTAAAACAGGTTCTTGTTATTCTTAGTATAGTCACTAATGGGGCCAGTGGTAGAAACTTGTCTAGTGTGTGAAAGAGCCTGGGTTCAATTCCTAACATCATGGAATGAGAAGTAAATTCAGTTGTATACTAACTTTCATTTATACTAACATTCCTTTTCATTTCCTAAAGAGAACCTTTGCCTTTGATCAACAAGAACAGTAGTTATCCTGTGATGCAAAGGAAGGTAGATGGTATTTCCATGATGTTAGCAAGCAGATGAGGGGAAATGCGAAGACATCTGTGCCCCCTGAAATGGTATTGATAGTGCAGGGTACAAAAGACCAGATGTGGATCTTAAAAACAATCAGAAGGAGCTGGATGTGGCCCTGCATGCCCATAATCTTAGTCCATGGGAGGCTGAGGTAGGAGGTCTGTGCACTAGAGGTCACTCTGTGCCACACTATAACTTACAGGTAGCCCAGGCTATGAATGACACCCTGTCTCAAAAACAAACAAACAATCAAAAACTGAAAGCAAAAGGCATCGGGAAATGGGGAAAGACACAAAGGCCAGTCTCACTCATTGAAGGTTAGCTGAGTGCAGCTGGCTCAGGATCAGCATCATCCAGGTGTACAGAAACAGTCCTGAGCTGAGCGTGGTGGATCTATGACAAACGTAGCCCAGGATGTGTGGCTGCAGTTGCATGGAAATCATGATGAAAAACCCACAGACTTGAAAACATTTTGCATTCCCTGTTCATGCAGATGTCAGCACATGGTGTGGGAGCCAAGAAACGGAAGCCGCTCAGAGAAGCAGGTTGGACAGAACACTGACTGCAGTGCACAGTTGCTCACATTAGAACCTGCCCTGGGGTTGTCCGTGATCCATCAGGAAGACCTGAAAGCATGTGAGTGTAAATGATTCCCTAGACTTTAGATATGGACTTTTGTTTAAGTGCAAATAGGGATTAAGTGGGAAATAGGAAGATTTTTTTAGGAGCTGAGTAAATGAATTAATCGTGTGCTTCAAACAAGCGTTGGTTTTAGGAAAACATGTGAAGGTCTTGGTTTGAAAAGGTAGGTGAGGGTAAATACACCACATTTTATGTTCTTATCAATCCATAGAACAATCCATATTTATTGCTATCCCATATATTTGAAGTGCCTCTAAAACAATGTTTAAATATCCCCTTATACTGAGAGCTGACACATAATTTACTGTTTCTTTCATGCTTTACATTTTAACGTGCATGTCTATCAAAGACACATGGTTTTACCTTTTGGAAGATATTATCACAGTGCTTGGAAGTTGACTTGGTTGCTAAAGTGCTTGTTAAACAAACGTGGGGACCTGGATTTAGATCCCCAATCCCCACAAAAAGCCGGACATGCAAGCACCCACTCGTAACCCTGGCATCAGAGTATGAAAATGGGGGATCCCTGGAGATTGCTAGCAAGTCAGTCCAGCCAATCAGTGAGCTCTGGCTTTCAGTGAGAGACCCTGGCTCAAAAAGTAAAGTGGAGAACAACACAGGATGATCCTAGATGTCCACCTTGACCTCTCTATATACATACGTACAAACCTGTGTGTATATATACACAAAATATTTTCACTAATATTCAAGATTCAAACTAACCCTTGGCTGTATTCCTCCTTGTCACTTTATAAGCATACTGATCTCTCTAGGTCAGTGTTATTTTATCTGTAATAAGAAGACTTTGGGGAGAGTACTCCTACACTTTCTTTATTTAAAACTAAATGTCTTTTCAATGATGAAGAAAAGCACCAAAATCACACACATTAATGTGGCGTCATGTGATGTTTCCAAATAGATAAGTATAGGTTCTTGAGGCTAAACAGAGCTCCTCGGAATCTATAGTTTATTTAGTCTGAAGCATCCAGAACCCTTTCTTCTAGCCTTCTGAGATAGGAACCTCAGAACTACAATCCTGTTACCTATTATACTGTAGCTGGGGTTTTTCTGTGGTCAGGACAAATCTCTCTCATCTGCCAGTCCTGCAGCTTACTTGGTCCAAAGTAAACACACAGAGGCTTATATTAATTAAAACTGTATGGCCTAATGGCTCAGGCTTCTTGCTAGCTGGATCTTACATTTTAAATTAACCCATTTCTATAAATCTATACCTTGCCACGTGTCTCGTGGCTTACCAGTATCTTTACATCTTCTTCTCATGGCGGCTGTGGCTGGCAGCATCTCCTGACTCAGCCTGCCACTTCCCAGAATTCTCTCTGCTTATCCTGCCTATACTATACTTCCTGCCTGCCTACTGGCCAATCAGCATTTTATTTATCAATCAATCAGAGCAACACATTCACAGCATACAGAAAGACATCCCCAGCAATCATACCTGTCCTTCTTAGCTTTAACTGTCAACTAGACCCATCCTGGAGTCACCTGATAAGGGTTTCTGAAGGAAGGGATAGTACAGATCAGAGTACCTGTGGGTGTGTCTAGGGGGTTTGTCCTGATTGCTAATGGATAAAGTTGGGCCAGTGTGCTGTAGGCAGCACTGGACAGGTAGTCCTGGCTGCAAATAAAAGCTAGCTGAGCCTGAGGCAGTGACTGAGCCAGCAAGCAGTGTCCTTCTGCTGCACTCGACTGTGAGTTCCTTGGTTCAAGGTGGTACCGTATGGGATAGCCAACGGGTGTGCCTTAGGGTTCTGGCTCAACTTTACACAATAACGGACCACGACCTAGGGTTGTAAGCTGAGTAAACCCTGTCCTCCCCTAAGTTGCATTTGATTTGGGTATTTTCATCACAGCAACAGAAAGAAATATCAGACAGTGCCTGCTATATAACATGCTGAACTTCTTACCCATGCCAGATGTGCATTAGTACCCACTGGTCATATCACTTTCAGGAGTGAATTTACTGGGGTCCAGGATAGCTCTTTCTTACATCTATTTTTAGATTCCTAGGATTTGAAGTTTACTTCCAGGTAGCACTCCATCACTGAGGAAAGTCAAGACAGGAACTAAAGGCAGGAGCTGATGCAGAGGCCATGGAGGAGTGCTGCTTGCTGCCTTGCTTCCCATGGTTTGCTCAGCCTGATTTCTTAACTCAGGACCACCTGCTTAGGGCTATCACTGCCCCCCAGTGAGCTGAGCTTCCCCACATCAACCAGCAATGGTTCTTGTGGAGGCATTCCCTCTTCCCAGGTATGTCTAGGTTTGTGTCAAGTTGACAAAGCCAACCAACAGTTTCCAAACTGTGTTAGAGACTCAGTAGAGTCCCATCGTCCCTAAGGTTTCTTTCTGTTAAGTAGCAATGAGCATTAAAATTAAATGCACCAGCTGATACTTACCTTGGACTTCTCCTTGAAGTCTCTGGAAGTTTTGGTTAAGCACCTGATGCAGCAGATGAGGGAAAGTCAATTGGCACAGTCAAAGTGTCACCAGGACACTTGGGCACCCTCTTATGATGCCTTCATTGCCTGAGAATATTTGACCTTAATTTTCTGACAACAGCAATATGTTTCTATATAGAATAAGTTTTGTGTGTTAGTTGCAAGTCAGAGTGCTGAGTGTACTGAGTTCTGGCCTTCCAAGGAACTGCCTGAGGCGCTCTCTCTCTCTCTCTCTCTCTCTCTCTCTCTCTCTCTCGTGTGTGTGTGTGTGTGTGTGTGTGTGTGTGTGTGTGTGTGTGTTGTATCTCTGCACAGGATCAACTGGGCCTCCTCTAATGACTTTGTGTTGCATTGTTATTGAAGACTGTGATGGTTTGAATGATAATGTCTCCCGTAGATTCATGTAATTGAGTACTTGGTTGCCACTTCTTGGTGCTGGTTGGGGAGGCTTAGGAAATGTGACCTTGTTGGAGGAAGTCCATCCTTCTTCATAGCTTTGAGGGTTTAAAGGCTTGCACATTTCCAGTTTGTTCTCTGCTTTGTGCTAGAGGTTAAAGGTGTGAGCCCTCAGCCTCCTGCTGTGGCTGCTCTATCTCTCTGAAACCTAAGCCAAGACCCATTCTTACTTCATTAGGTCGCTTTGGTCATGGTGGTTTTTTTTTTGTTTTTTTTTTTTTTGTTTGTTTGTTTTCGAGACAGGGTTTCTCTGTGTAGCTTTGCGCCTTTCCTGGAACTCACTTGGTAGCCCAGGCTGGCCTCGAACTCACAGAGATCCGCCTGCCTCCGCCTCCCGAGTGCTGGGATTAAAGGCATGCACCACCACCGCCCGGCTGGTCATGGTGTTTTATCACAGCATGTAATGGATACAAAGACACACTCTTAAAATCTCTAACATGTGGTGCTTTTTATAAGGCATTGTCTAATTACTCTTCTACCTCACAGTGCCAGGATTTCTCATTTCTGTTCATGCCCAGGGTGAGAAAAACCATCCCTTCTGAGAAGAATCGAAGAGAAACTTTCTCTAAGCAGCTTCTCCAGAGCTTCTTGAAGCTGCTTGTCACACATTTGCCTCAGAGAAGTGAAACTTTAGATTGAAGAGCGTTAACTTTGTTTTCTCTCAAGACAGTGCTGGGACTCATTATGTAGCTCAGGCTACCTCAAGGCCATGACAAAGTTCCTGTCTCAGTTTCCCAAGATGATGATATTTAAAAGAGTTTGACAGTTATTTCCTCCTGAACCCACCACAAGTGTCCTCTGCGTGCCGGCCTGGCCTTCTTGTATGAGCTGTGGCACCTGCACCTGTTAAAGATCTGCACAGAGGTGATATTAAACCACTGCTTCTTGCAGAAGACTTTGATACAGTTCTTTGAATCCCATCAAGGCTTCTGTATTTATGAAGCTTTTTAAAAACTGCAGAGATCCAAAGAAAAGCATACTTCTAATATGTAGATCAAGTGCCTTCCACCTCCTCATCATCCCAAAGTGCATTCCCTTAACAATAATAATGAAAAAAACATGTTGGAAAAAAAAAAGCACATCCAGTTCTGGAAGTGAATGAGGCTGTCTGCTCATTTATTGTGAAACATGTCACTGCACATTCCTCAGATAATACATCCCACTCAAAAGGGGTGCAGAGGACAAGCTATAACCTGAAAAGGCATGGGTAGGGGTGTGCCCTGCCTGAGGGTCCTCACCATGGTGAGGATTCCTGTTGCTGTGACTAGACATTGAGAGGATGCAACGCATGCTTCACATGAGTGTGTAAATAAGTTCTTTGCCTTTGCCATTTTCTGGGACTGAGAACTAAGTGTAACATTCTCACACTTTAGAGTTGAAGCCTGAAGCCTACTGGGTTTTCAGATGTGCTGGACTGATTGCTGTCAGAGGAGCTGAACCTGAAGGAGGCTGAGTGACAGGGTTGGGAGGGACCTGAGTGGCTGGGAGGGGAGCGAGGTCTATCAAAAGCCCCTAGCTGTGAGCCAGGCCATTGCGTCTCCCGTGAGCCCAGCAATGGAAGGATCTCGAAGAATACCCTTGTCATTTTTGATCAGATATCACTTCTGTGTGGTGGTATTGTGTTCCCCAAAATATTATGCACCCTAATAAACTTATCTGGGGTCAGAGACAGAACAGCCACTAGATACAAAGGCTAGAAAATGGTAACACACACCTTTAATCCTAGCATTCCAGAGGCAGAAATCCATGTGTTCAAGGATATAGCCAAGCATGGTGACTCATGCCCTTAATCCCAGAAAGCGAGCCTTTAATCCCAGGGAGTGGTGGTAGAAAGCAAAAAGGTATATAAGGCGTGAGGACCAGAAACTAGAAGCATTTGGCTGGTTAAGCTTTCAGGCTTTCG
>CABHPQ010141682.1:0-10756 GCA_902168405.1 Peromyscus aztecus
TCTCTCTCTCTCTCTCTCTCTCTCTCTCTCTCTCTCTCTCTCTCTCTGCCTTTTTATTTTTAATTTTTACTTCTATACTGGGGGAAAAGGCAAGAATAGGAAAACAGAATTTTTCAAAAGTACAGAGTGAAGAGTCTGGTTAGGGATACAATTTTCTGGCCTTTGGGCAACTGCTGTCTATACAAAGATTAGAAGGCAGAACTGCCAAGTGAATACAAGCATATGCCTGGAAAAACAGAAAGAGATTCCTCTGATGTCCTGGCAAGTTACAGTACCAAGGAAAAGGGGAAATTCTTTTGGCATATGGACTCTAAGATAAAAATGTGATTGTCTCACTAGAGTAATAGTAGACTGTATGTTCAAGTGGATGAGAATGCTGAAATGAGACGTAGGACTCGGAATATACAAACTTAGACTTGAGTTGTGGTTTTGCTGACATATCACAGTGTCTGCATGCAGCTCTGTGGCTCGTGGCTCTTCTTCTTTATAAATGTAGCACCGTCCTAAATGACTCTCACTTTCATTCCCCTCTCAAAAGGCTCTGTGACCCCAAGGAGTCTTCTCAAAACTCCATGAATGGGGCCTTTCAGTTCTACATTTTACGACTCAGAATGAAGGCTTGCTTCCACTTGACCACGGTAGAGTGGGAAGGGGCTGTGGGCTGTTAACTGCTCAACCACATGACACAAAGAACAGCTGTACTACAAGCGTACTGCTTAAAAAAAAAAAGATATTAAAGTGGACAAAGAAAGACCAGACAGAAGAAGGGCAAGAGCCTCTGGAATGTTCTCTTTATTTAGCCTCAAATGATTGGCAGCAAGTTGTGACATTATTACTCAATGCATTTTTGCTGCCATTCAAAACAGTTGTTGCAAGTGTTCAGCTTGAACAGTAGGCCTGTGTAGTGCTGAGCTTCCTGTCTTCTGGCTGGATGGAGAGGAATGTACACATCCTGCTTTTGAAGATTAGTAGTGGTTAGGATCAGGGTCTGCTGCAGGTCTGTAAAATCTATATGTTCCTTATATGGTCTCATTTTGAGAAAGACTCTTACCCTCTTTTCATAGACAACATGTGCTTATCATGGAGCATTCGTAAAGACACAGATGTAAATGAAGACGTATCACAACCTCAATAACCACATATTTGGAATAAATCTTATAAGAAATACGTGATGTACACACTACATATGGAAAGGAGATGGGGGAGGAACTTCTCCTACAGCTACAGAGCCTTTAAGTTATTTCATGATTCCTGAGGGCTCGGCTACACCCACCAGAAGAGTAGAAGCATTGTGGATATTTAAAAGTTAAAGTGTGGAGCTGGGGTAAGGCAATTTTGCTTTGTGAGAGAAGAGAATCATATTGCAGGCCAGGAAAATGATTTTGGAAACTCAGTTAATTGTGAAGGTGAAGGCTGAGCCCAAGTGTGGTTAGAGATACAAAGGGAACACTGTTCTCTCCTGTAAGTGATTTCCCGTATGTAAAGTGGGGCCGATCCTAGCAGGTGACTTCAGAGCCCTGGAAAGATTTAACCACACGGGAATAAATCTTGCAAACACGTTTGAGGGGAAAATGCAAAGTATAACCTTTAAAATAAAACCCGTGGCTGTTGCATTTAAAGACTGAAAGCTCAGAAAGCGAGGCTTGTTTGTATCAGCCACAAAGGCTGGGGACCTGTGGTTTTATTGCATTTCTCATCCCAGGAAAATATTTACACTTGGAGGAGATGATGCATTTTTAACTATAAAAGCCTACATAGCATATTTGCGGAGAGCCTTGCAAATAAAAATGGTTTTTATCCCCTAGCCTGACAAAACTGACAGTTCTGCTTAAGCCATCAAAAACGGGTGAAGAAATCATACTATTTTTAAAATGTGTGAAGCTTTTTATTCTTAATAGAGATGCGTATGGACGATTCTGCGAAAGGAAAAGGTCTTTAGTGAGTGTACTGTTGTCTATTGCTGCAAAATCCAGGATCTTAAAGTTCTTGGAAGGACAGACGTACAATTACATTGAGGGGAGGAGTAAAGAAACCCATAGAGGAAGTAAAAATAAAAATCATATTAGCACAGCCACAGTGCAGTAGACCAGAAGCAAACAGAATGAATGGACACTGTAGAGAAATAAGGTGAATTCAGAGAAATTTAAATGTTTGCCTGTTAACCATTGATGATGTAATTATTACAAAGCAATCACTTATTGATTTAGAAATCAGTTAATTTGGGAGAAAAAAAGGGGGCGGCACTAATCCAAACTAAATATTAGCCATATTCATTAGCCATCATGCCCAAAAGGAAAGTCCTTATTTTTAGCTGAAGTCTTGAGGCTTCCAAAATAACAGAGGCAGAAATAAAACAAGAGCTGCACACAAGCTGGAGAAAGAGAGCCAAAAATGGATGTACCAACACTTGCTGGTATTTTGTCTTTCCAAAAGAAACATCTGTATGCCTTAAATTAGAAAGGGGCTGAGCGATGTCCTTAGTAGTCTTTCCTATCACTTTTATCATTTCTGATTCTCTCTCTTTCTAGCATCCAAGGAAAGTTTCATAGCAATATCGCATAAGGAACTTTTCAAACTCTGCTGTGGGACTAGAGTTTAGCTGCAGGAGAGGGGAGGGGGCCAAAATTTTGCCTTTACTACGGCTTGTTGGTGTCCCTAAAGCACACTGCAACTTAACCCCTAATGCGACAGTGTGGACAGGTGGGACCTTCAGCACGTGATCAGGTCACCAGAGCGCTGCACTCATGGATGGATTGGTGCCATTACCATGAGACTGGGGTGGCTATCTTGGAGTGCACTTTAGATAAAAAGAGCTGACTTCTGCACCATTTCTAGGCTGTTCTCTGACTCTTGCCCTTTCTTGCTATTTGCTAGAACTGTACCCTTGGACTTCCCAGCTTTCACGACCTTGAACTAATTTCTATTATTTATATATTACTTAACTAAATGGACTAAACTATTTACCTTCCTAGAATTTTGACTGGACTTGAAAATTAACTGGCATAGAATAGTCCAACCAGAGAAAAGTATACAGGTTTTTACATGTGCGTATGGATCTTCAGGAAAATGAAGACCCAAGTAGTCACAAAACCTCATGCTCATGCAACAGGTTGGACAAAGAGTGACAATTAAAAGAAGGTCAAACTTTCTCATTTCTTAAAAAAAAAAATAATTTACTTATTAGTGCATTGGTGTTTTGCCTGCATGTAAGTCATGTGAGGGTGTCAGATCTTGGAGTTATAGACAGTTGTGAGCTGCCTTGTGGGTGCTGGGAATTGAACCTGGGTCCTCTGCAAAGGTAGACAGTGCTCTTAACCACTGAGCCATTTCTCCAGCCCCTAAACTTACTCATTTTTGTGTGCAAATTTTTCTGAGCCTTCCCCTCCTGGACTTTTGTGACAAGAAATTTTTCTTTGTCATAGTTTAGGTAAGTCCCCTTTACATGGTGGTAATGCTTCCCCAGTCTCTGTGGTGATGAGCATGCATTTTTTCTCTTTATCCAGAGTGTACAGGCATCTTTTTTGTTTGGCTGTTTTTAAAATACCTTAGCTCCAAATGGTCCTTATGCTACATTGGCCTATTTGATGTGATTTCAGCTAGCTTGTAGCAGCAAATACTCCTCAGAATATGAAAATGGATTAATTCAAGGCTTCAGCATTAGCTTTATCTTAAGATCATGATGTGGTTCTGAACATACTAACCTCACTTTTGATATAACTTGGCATTTGACAAACTAGCAGAGGCCCAGGGCTGAGACTCATCTTCTAACCCAAATCTGTCTTCCATTATGGACATCAGCAAACCTAGGATGGCCTCTCTGGCCTCTGTTCTTCCCAAAGCAGCTTGTAAGGATCTCATTTGAATGATGCCCCCTCTCCCCATGTCTGTATCCAAAGGAAAGAAGTGATCTTATCTCTGAAGTAGTGGGAGAGTTCTTGCTTAGTCTGTACAAGGCCCTGGGTTCAATCCCCAGTGCCACAAATCACTTAGCCATTGTTTTATGGTTGATAACTGAACCTATGTCCCTGCCTTTCACCATTCCAGAAAACAAAAGGTACCAATTGCAGGTGGAAAACAGAATTTCAGTTGCCTTCCCAATAAAAATGGCTATGGTAAAGTTAGTGAGGATCCCCCTTCCTGTCAGAGTGCACAGAAGATAGAGAGAGAATAAGCCCAGGATTTAAAAGGATGAGAAAATGAAGGCTTAGCTAAGAGCAGCCACAAATTTCAGATGTTTGGAACCTACCTTTGAAATCTTGCCATAGTTTTGTGATACCCATGTTACAACTTTACTCTGAATCATTATTACATATTATGTATTAATATGTTATGTATTTACTTGAAAATGTGTTTATAAAGGAAAATCTCTACTGTGGTAGTGAACAGAGAACTGGCGTCAGAACATAATCAGAAAAACAAACAAAGCAAGTGGGCCCTTTTATTAAACTTAGCCTTCTCCTTTCTGAGGCCCCATCATTTCCCCTGGTTTCCAACACCCTCGTTTCCTTCAGACTTTGATCTTCTGTGCCCAGCGGTGCAGAGGCTTCTGATGGAGTTGGGTAGAAGTATTCTCAGGGAAAATACACTGACATATGGCTCCCCCCTCGCTTTGAAAGCTCCCCACTTTCATGCTTTGAAACATTTCCAGCTTCCTCCCACATGTGTATAACTGATCTCCTGGCCCTTCAAAAACTTGTTTCTAGTGTCATGTTTAGTTGACCATTGGAGTTGGGGAAGAACACATCTGCCATTAGTGCAAGCTTTCTGCCATCACCAGAAACTTTGCTGCCCCAGCCCCCAGCTCTGGTCATGTTCTCTATGGTGTCTGTTCACACGTATAAATAATGACTGCCTATTCAATGAAACTTTAACCACAGAAACTGAAAGACTTTTAGGATCATCTTCATTTGTCACATGCTCCCTCCCATTGAGTTTGTTGTTGTTTTTAAAGTTTATTTTGTACCTGACACATTCCCAAGGGGGAAAAAAATATAGTTGTGTGCCTGTGAATGTGCATGCCACAGCACATATGTGGAGGTCAACAGACAATGTTGTGGAGTCAGTTTTCTTCTTGTACTTTTCAGTGGGATCCAAGGATCAAACTCAGGTCCTCCAGGCTTGGGTACCCTTGATGATCAACTTTGCCTGATGAGCCGTCTTACCCCTCCCCACCCAGTGATTCACTGCCATGGTCTATCTATGGCATCATTTTGGTTTCAGAAAGATTCTAACACATTGTCCACTCTGTGTGAATTTTGCTCATTGTGTATAAAGACTAATATAAGAAATCATTAATGAAGATGCAAACTTGCAAAATCCACGTAAAATGAGAGCTTCAGTAACTACCTAAAGTGGACCGATTATAGTGCAGATTCAGATGCTGTAAACAGAAATGTTAAGCTGAAGGCTGGTGGGTTGTCAGGAATCACGAGTTAATTCATAGTTCTCCCTTACCTGGAATGTATTGTCTTCAGAAGACAGGGACACCACCAGTGTTCCAAACTGGATGGAGGGACCTTTATACTAGCAATGCTAAGATTAAGTAGCTGTAGGTTTTCTATGGAGTCTGCTGAGGAACATCCTTGGTGTCTGTGTCCTGAATTGAAAAGCCCCAAATCCACTATATCCAGTGCTTTTCAAATGACTCTTTCCCTGATGAGGCCTGATGGACTGGAGCAAGCAAGGTAGCCTTCCATACTTGTGTAAACTTCTCCCTTCTCCTCTCCCTCCCCAGCTCCTTTCTCTGCTCTGGTTTTGTAAAGTGTTGGCAAAGAAATGGTAACAAAACATTTAGGAAAATTAGATATTTCTGTATCTACTCTCATATTCTTCCTCAAGAAATCTGGGGAAATTCATGAGATGCTACTAAAACAAAGATAACATTTATTTTCGGTTGCTATAACAAAGTGTTTAAGACCAGATAATAGATGAAGGTTTATTTAGTTCATCCATTGGAAGGAAGTAAATTCAAGATCTGGTGACACTGTTGGTTCCGTCCCATGGTGTTGCAACGCTGAGGACATGTGTAGAAGAGACAGCATGATGGGACAGGAAACCAGAGAGCTTCAACAACCAGGCTTATTCATTGCATAACTTACTTTTGTGGGAACAAACTGAGGTCCCTCAAAAACCTACCTTCATCGCTTCTGAGGACTGTGGCCCCCACAATTTAGTCACTTCCTCCTAGGCACTGTCAATTATTTTCTTTGCAGTGCCGTGACTGACATACCTCAGGGTATTTTTTTTTTTTTTTTCTTCACGAGATGAGGTTTCTCTGCGTGGCCTTGGCTGTCCTGGGACTCACCCTGTAGACCAGTCTGACCTCAAACTCAGAGATTCACCTGCCTCTGCCTCCCAAGTGTTGGGATTAAAGGCATTCGCCACCACTGCCAGGCTGACACACCTCGTATTTTTAGGGTTTACATTAGCTCTCAACACTACCACACCAACTAAGCTTCTAGCACTCAAACCATTGAAGGACAAACTGCTCCAAAGGTGGCATCTGGGGAGCTTTAATTAGTAGGCTGGAAGATTTGCATCCAGACCACGTGCTCGGGGACATGGTTTCTGCCTGACTTACTATGATTTTTCTAGCATTTCTCTGGGCGTATCCCCCATATAAATGTGGAGAATGAACTGATGAATTTAGGTGGTGGGGGTCGAAGGACCCACTTTTCACATTTAAACTGAGTTTGTCTGATTAAAGCAATTCCTGTGTTCAGAGAAGTTGTAAGTGAATGGAGAAGACAGCCCACTAAACACGTTTTAAGCAACTGCTAAGGGGCATGCGCAAGACAATGGAAACACAAGACAAGCGGCTCCCACTCACTGGAGAAATGTGAACTTGAAAGGTAAGTTCGATAGTTCATGGAAGGTAAGTCAAAAACCAAACTAAGAGAGAAGCAAGTTTGAAGCAGAGCCGACAAAAGAACTTGGAGGATGAGAGATTTAAAAAGCTGAGAATGATAAAGAACAAGACCAAATTCCCAAACCAAAACGAGCTTGTGGGCTGAACTCCTGCGGTGTGTGTGAGCAGAGGGAGAAGGAAAAAGATCATTCCCGAGTTGGCTGACTTCCGGAAGCTTGAATTTCCAGAGCAATCTGTGGTTTAGACACATGGAACAGGCTACAGGTAAACGATATTGGATGGAAACAAGGCTGGTCACTGGATCCATCTGGAGCTTTTAGGGCTGGATGGAATTCTGTTGACTGGGAATAGAGAAGAGTCCACAGGAATGGAGGTATGTTGAAATCTACATTATACACAAAGGAACTTTAGTCAGCTCAGTTTAGAGGTGAGCGGCATATGGCAGGTAGAGAGGGATTTGAAGATCATCACAGACCTGGGGCAGCCTCTGGGTATGGATTCAGGATGGAAAATTCGAGCAGGGTCTCCTAGCTCTCCACAAGCTTCAGTGCTATAGTGCTTTCCAATCTGCTTTGTCTGAAGTGCTTTATTTGGCTGGGGATGTAGCTCAGTTGGTAGAGTGCTCACCTTGCTTACCCAGGGTCCTGTGTTCAATCCCCAGCATCTTGTAAAACTGGGTATGGTGACTCACACCAGTGATCAGAGTATTGAGAAAGTGAGGATAACTGTCAATAGCTGGAGGTCATCCTCATCTGTCTAGGGATTTCAAGGCTAGCCTATGTCAACTAAACCGATAAAATGAAACTGCTTTATTGTTTGCATTCCTTTTCATTCTAATTTTATATTATTTTCCCCCAATTCCACTCTTTTCATGTTTCTCTTCGAGAATGTGGGTCTCTGAAACAACACTTTGGTTTTCTGTGGGCAGAAAACCCTTTTGAAGTCCCCAACTCTGACTCTACGTGAGATTAATAATCAAAGATCCTCTCAGTGTGTAAACACCTGTGGGATTTAAACAGATTAGCTACAGTCTAGTCCCGAGGCACATAACACACCTGCTCAATGCCACAAACAGTCTGGAAATCAAACCAGTTTGTCTTCTAGAGCAAGGCCTTTGAACTTGAGCAACTTTTTTTTTTCTTTTTAACAACAGTGCAGGGAGAATGGTGCCTCCTTACATTCTGCCCCCTAGGCGCCTACTTGCCTCACCCTAATCCCAGCTCAGTTTAACATGTCTTCAGATACTCTGTAGGAATACAAGAGTGGATTGTATTGGGAACAGTGTATTACGAAGAGGGCGACCTGCGTTTCCAACTCTGTCTGTGTGAATAACGTATCTGATGAATCTGAGTCACACAGATAAAGAGGATGGAGCCTCTGGCAGCTGCACTGTAAATAATGTCCTGCAGTGTGCTACTGTTGGAACTTGATCGCACAGCTGTGGGCGTTCATTGGAAGGTCCCCAAAAGGAATTCCAAGGCTCTGCCTCCACTCAATGCCTTTTAGAATGAGAGCTCTAAGCCCAGGAGTTGCTGTTGGAGAGGGATTTGTGATTGCTCCTATACCATTGTTAGCTTCAGTCTGTCAGCACCTTGATGGGTAGACCATTTTTTGTTGTTTTGAAAATTACTTACTAGTAAATCTTTAATTATATAGCAGTATGGTCTTTGTCTTTGTTTCTTGTGTGAGATGTTGAGTGATATAATGCTGTTGTTTTGTGTTTCTTTTGTGCTGGATCTTAAAAGACTGTGCAGTCTTCAATGAATAAGTGTAAATAATGTAACTGAATCAACCATAGCCTGCCACCCCATTTACTTTCAGGTTGATAAGTCTGGGTCAGAATTTAAGAAAGGTAGAAAAAAACCTGGAGTTCATTTTTTGGGAGGGCATTCTAGATAGCTTGAAAAGTTTTGTATTTTATTCTATTAGTGTTTTGCCTACATGTATGTCTGTGCACTGTTTATACATCTGGTGACCAGGAAGGCAAGAAGGGGTCACCTGGAACTGGAGTTACAAACAGTTGTGACCTGCTATGTAAGTGCTGGGAATTGAACTCAGGGCCTTTGAGAGAGCAACCAGATGCTGAGCCATCTCTCCAGCCCTTGTCTAGTTAGCCTAGAGTGTCTGTTGAGGAATTGCCCATATTTCTGTGTGGTGATGGCCTAGATTGTTAATTGATGCCAGAAGGGCCAGCCCACTGTGGGTAGTACCATTCCCTTGGCAGGTGGGACTGGGATGTATAAGAAAGCAAGACGATCATGTGCCTGTGAGCTAGCTAGTAAGCAGCATGCTCTAAGGTTCTTGCTGTAACTCTGGCTATGAAGAGAGTTCTTGGTCAGAGGTAATGGTGTGTGGAAGAGGAAATAAGCCTGCCTTCAACTTTCTGCTTGAGTTCCCACCCTGACTTCTTTCAGTGGTGGACTGTGACCTTGAAGTATAGCCAAATAAACTCTTTCCTCTTGGAAGTTCCTTTTTGTCATTGTGTTGCCCACAGCAACAGAATGAAAATGGAAAAGAAGGAATCACCTGCCCCACAAGAAACACACACTACACACACACACCCCCCTCTAACTTTCATGTGTATATAATCATTTATGAACATCTACTCAAAACACAGGCTTGGGCAGACAGTGAATATAGTAGATGTATTCAGCTGACCCTTGAATGACATGGGGGTTAGGGATGCCAACTGCTGAAAGTAGCAGAAAATTCAATTATAACCCTTGTCTCTCTAGGAACCTAACTAAGTAAGCTGCTATTGACCAAAAGCTTTATGAATAGCAAGAAACAGTCTGTGAACAGGTATTGTGTCTGGTGGGAGTGCTGAAAACCATCTAAAGACTGTGAGAAATCACTTTTTGTTGTGATACGCAGTTTCTTGGGAGAAGAGCAGCTCATGTAGGGGCAATTTGTGTCATAGGGTATTTTCAGTAGACTCCCCATGACACTTGATGCCTCTGCACTAGCAACCAGGAGGAAGCAGAAATGATCACACTGGTAGGGTGCATGCTGTAGTTAGTTTTAGGCTGTTGTGATATGTTGTTACATCTGTACTTTGGTTTTCATTTCTTCAATCGTGATGGTGCCTGTATTTCTATAGGCGGCTTGTGATGGCTATTCTTGACTGTCAATGTGATTATATCTGGAACTAACTAAAGTCCAAGAAGCTGGGTACACCCATGAGAGATTTTTTCTTAACTAATTCTTTTGAAGTGGGAAGACTCACCTTTAGTGTGGATCTTTTAAGGTGGGAAGATCCACATTTTATCTGGGACACAACTTCTAATGGCATCCTCTCTAAAGGACTCGGGAAAAGGAAGTCTTACTCTTTGCCAGCAATACCTCACTGGTGACAGCAAGTTCATTCCTTCCCTGGATTAGAGCCTGCTTCTTCAGGATTCCAGTACAGTACTCAAGACCAGCGAAGACATTCAGACTCATGGACTGAACAACTACTAGATTCTTGGACTTTCCATGGGTAGACAGCCATTGTTAGATTAGCTGGACCACATGGGTATTGGTGGATTTTAGCCTTTTATAATAGATCAATATAAATTGCATAGTAATAATGATAAAGTAGATTTTGTCTACACAGTTTTTTTTATATGTTTTGCTTAGTTTTCTTTCAGTGTTTCAAAGTTGTGCAGTTCATCTGTAAGCTTTTTAAGATAGGAATCTCTAAAATTAAACCAATAGCCCTGAAACAAAAAGTATTTATATCTAAGTTAAACCATGACATTCAAATGCATTTTGTTCATGGTTAACTATATGATTATAAACATAAAGTACACACAGACACACACACTCACAGACAGACAGACAGACAAACAGACAGACACAAACACACACACACACACACACACACACACACACACACACACACACACA
>CABHPQ010141682.1:10766-24360 GCA_902168405.1 Peromyscus aztecus
CACACACACACACACACACACACACACACACACACACACACACACACCAGAGTTTGAAAATTTTGTTTGTAAGAAACAGAAAGCCCAAATCAGAAAGTTCTGAACCATAAAGGAATTCATGGATCCTGCAATGGTCTTTCTTCTGTTTGTGCAATGGTCTTTCTTCTGTTTGTTCTGTATGTCCCAAAGCTGGCCCTCTTTATGTCTATGAAATGTCTGTGGAGCACTTCTTCACCGAATCATAGCACGAATAGTATGACAAACAAACAAACAAACACCCCAAACCCAGCTTCAGTGGAAGGAAAAATGTCTTTCAGACACAGGTGGACTTTCCCTGGCATCTCAATGCTTGAATTGGATGTCAAAACCATGTCTGATCTAATCCTCATAACCAATGAGATGAGATATGGAGATGGACATAAATGAGTCCCTGGAAAGAGTGAGTTATTGGGTGGGACTCTATGTCAGCTTTTCGAGAAGCATGTAGTCTACATAGTGCAAACAAAAGTCAGATTCTGTTACCAAGAGGCAGCTTAATGGAATCCAGGTAGCCCAGCTGAGCAAATGTCTTTGTCCTCTGCTCTTAGAAATGAACCTACGTGCATCACCAAAATCAGATTCTCATAATTGAAGTTGACCATTATTGGTTTCCTTCCTCCAACCATACTTTGATGGACTCTGTCTACTGAGGAACTAAGAATACCATTAGAACTAATTTGGCCATGCATTTCCATGCATGAGAAACTGATATTATCACAGTGAGTTTATGTAATTCCAGCCTAAAGCAATAACGTTGATGCTTGAGATAGCCTGGAAGACCTTATGGAAAATAGATTCACAATTACAATTAGAATTATTGAAAAATGAGGAATAGCACATGGTTAATAGGAGTTACTGGGGCTGCTTAGAAAGCACTTTCATCCCAGTGTGCCTTCTTAGGTCACGACCAGATTTGCAGAATATAAAGGATTGGTAATCCACTGCACCAACAGCTGGAGGGCTGTCCCCCTCTTACTTCTCACCTCATTCTCTTCCACTTTCTTCTTCATTTCATTTTCCCCTCTCACTGATAAAGACCCACTGCTGGAGGAAGCATCTTGGACCTTAAGACACACCCCCTACACTCTGTGTGTGTGTGTGTGTGTGTGTGTGTGTGTGTGTGCACATGTGTGTGAAATCTAGTTATTATTCAGAGTATTTATTAGCACCTCTCTCACTGTGGTGGTTTAGTAAAATGAAAATGTATTCTTATTAATGGTGTCGTAAAAAGTTGCTTGGGTGGCCAACACAGAGTCTTTGCTCTATTCTATAGTGCAAGTCTCCTTCTGCCCAGGCAATACAGGAACCTTGACATCTTCCAGTAGAGCCTGTATCTCTAACCAGAGGATGAAAGGGGAATGAATGGTGACCCATGCATGAATCATGAGTCATCATGCACTGAAGCAGGACAGAAGCCCTGTACACAAATCCTGCCTGACTGTACTGCCCAGGACACAGTCCTGGGGCTATGTATGTACCAGAGAACAGGCAAATGATGCTAGAGAATGGGTCCAGATGGAAAGAGGAAGATGATCGACTTTGACGTCTAGGCATCTTTGCTATAAACAGACAAATTAATGTTCAGTTGCAACCCTGCTCCTGCTAATACACATAGAATGGAAAAATACATACATAAAAATGGAAAAATTCAGCTTTGGAACCTCAGTAATTCCAGCAGGAGGCTAAGATTTATAAGGCCAAACCTTTATTTTAAAACAAGACCGTTTGTTTTACTGTTTAGGAAACAGATTTTTCCCCCTTTTTTTCTCTCTCTCATACATTACATCCTGGCTACAGTTTCCCCTCCCTCCACTTCTCCTAGTCCCTCCCCCAACCTCAATTTTTCCTCAGGAAACAGAATTTTTGGGGAAGGGGAAAGAATATGATCAAAATATATTGCATGAAAAAAAAAAACAGTTTATAGACAATAAAAAAATCAAACAGAAATTACTTAATTTTTTTAACCTGATAGGGTAGAGCATTTATAGCTTCGTTATGAGCTGAATGTGAAGAGTCCCCCACAGGCTCACATGCTTGAGTACCTGGTCCCAAGATGGTTGTCCTGTTTTGGAAGGATTTAGAACCTTTTGGGTATAGAACCTATCTGGCAGAGTAGGGATACAGGGAACAAGGCTCAAGGGTTATTAGCTTGGCCAGCCCAGGCCCTAGTCAGTTTTCTCTCTGCTTCTTAATCCATAGAGATGAAAAGAGACTATGCTGATAACCCATGCTTGCTCAGACCAAGCTGTTGGGATGACTGTATCTCCTTCCTCCATTAACCACAATAAACCCTCCCTCCTGAACTTGCTTCTGTCAGGTGTTGGGGGCACAGCAGTGAGAAAGTAACTCATCAGTCTCAGCATTTCCCAGGGCACGGAGATCTCCTAGCTACCATACTACAGCTGGTGGCTCTGATGAGCCAGAGGGAGGACAGCAGGATCTCAGAAAGATCAATGTAATTTTGTGATACAGTCAATGGGTTAGCATTGCGGCCCAGTGGTGAAGCATGTGCAAGGGCTGAGTTTGCTCATAGCACTATAAAAACCCAACCCAACCCCAAACAACCTGCCCCCCCCGAAAATTCCACAGTCAAAAGACTATGGACTATGGTGGGTTCAGAGTATGGATGTCTTGATATTAACCAATAGGGAGAAAAACTAGGAGATGGAGAATAGGATCATGAATTTTTTTTTGAAAAATTGGTCTTCAGAAAGCCTAAATCGTGAAATGAGGTGGAAGGGATCTAAATAACTCTAGATTTCAGTAACTCTTTCTGGATGAGTAATGAAGTCAGAATTCTTTTCTTGCAAAGAAAGTAGAGGAATGCTGCTTGCTGGCTCATTCCCATTTTGCCTTCCATTCATCAACTGTTAGGTTCATTTTGGAGACTAGTTTGTCAAGGTCTCAGATAGATTACTTTTATTTGTGCATCCATTTGTTTGATTTTTCTATATATTCATTAATTCGTTTATGCAGTAAGACTCTAAATTTTTTTAAGACATTTCATCTCTCTCTGTAATATTGGATTCCATTCTAGGGGAGTTGGTGATGGGGCATGGATGGTGGTTGTGCCATATTTTTTGTGATGCTTTGTTAAACAGATCCATTGAAATGGGTTTGTTTTGAGTTCCTCTTCTTCTGAGCCTATGCCTCTTCCTAGAGGAATATCTGCATGGAATTTAGCTAGGGTACTGGTTAAACTTGGTGTTGATTCCTGAATGAGTTGTTGAAGTGATGCTGTCTTGGTTCTGTGTGAATAGGACTAATGGAAAGACATTCCATGCTCCTCCTTGATTGGCAGAACTAATATTGTGAAAATCGCTACACTATCAAAATTGATTTACAGATTTAATGCAATACCTATGAAAATTCCAATGTCATATTTCATAGGTTCAGAAAAACAATATGAGGATTCATACAGAAAAAAAAGATCATGAATAGCCAAAGAAGTCAGATGTTATAATTAGTGAGAACATTACTGGATATATTTCAATACCCAACCTCAAATTATACTATAGTGCTGTAGTCATAAAGACAGCCTGATATGGGCATAAAAATCAAGAAGATCAATATAATAGAGGACCTGGAAATAAAATGACAAAGCTACGCCTGCTTAATTTTTGACAAAGAAAGCAAACATGCACATTGGAAAAAAAAGAAAAAACAACTGTTTACCACATGCTGCTACAAAATTGTATTTCTACTTGCAGGAGAATGACATAGATTCTTATATCTTACCTTGTACAAAAACCAATTCAAAATGGACCAAAGACCCTAATTTAAAACCAGAAACTTCTAGAATAAAGGAGATACCCTTTAAGAGACTAGGGAAGGAAAGAGATTTCTGAACAGAACATCAACAGCACAGATGGGACTACATGAAAATCAGAGGTTTCCATACAAAAAATCATCAGCATTAACAGATAGCCCACAGAATGGGAGAACATCCTTACCACCCACACTCCAGAGTAGGGGCTAATGTCTAGAATTTAAAGATTGCAGAAGCTAAATACCAAGAAAGTAAAACTGCCAACCAAATACATAAACAAAACCAAACAGGCAGTTTTCAAAAAAAAAAAAAAAAGTAACACAAATGGCCAATAATTATTCTAAAAGTGTTCAATATCTCTAGTCATCAAGGAAATGCAAATTAAAGCTGCTTTGAGATACCATCTTACTCCAGTCAGAAGGGCTATCACCAACAAATCTAACAACAAATACTGAAGAGAATGTGGAGAGAAAGTAAGGAACCATTACCCGCTATTGGTAGGTGTGCAAACTTCATACAGTCATTGAATAAACCAATTTGAAGATTTCTCAAAAAAGTAAAAATTGAACTATTATATGATCCAACTATTTCACTCCTGGGCATATAGCCAGAGTACCTCATACCCTACCACAGAGATCTTTGTACCCTGAATTTATTTATTTATTTCTGCTGTATTTACTATAGCAAAGAATTGGAAACAACCTACTTGTCCATCTATAGATGAATGGATAATGAGAATGTTTATATATATATAATATATATGTATATATGACTTTATAGAGTTGAATGTAATTCATATATATGTAAATAATATTCAGTACTTAAAAATGTAATTCTAAAAATTGGTGGACTTAGAATGTATAATACTGAAAGAGGTCACACAATCTCAGAAAAAAAGTATGCTCTCTCTCATGAATAATCTAGCAAATAACGTTTGTGTGTGTGTGTGTAAGCATATATAAACATATATGTGGGAAGAGAACAAGAAAGGCTAAACTTATGTAAGGGGATGAGGAAGAACTGAATACAGTCAATGGACATAAGTTGTGAAAGAAGATATAAAGCTAATAGCTTCTCTAGTTCTAAGTTTATTAGGAGTTTTTCATTTTGTGCCAAGGTAAGTACATAAAATTATATTAGATAGTGAAAGTATAAAATCCAATGTGAAACTCCACAGTTTCTGTTTCAAATGGCTACTCTAACTGTAGAAAAGTTCATTGAGTTGTATAATCTTTGCATCTGGTTAATTTCTATGAGTGTTTTTTAAATTTATAATGATTTCTTTTTCTTTCTTTTTTCTTTTTCTTCTTTTTTTGTTTTTTGAAACAGGGTTTCTCTGTGTTGTTTTGGTGCCTGTCCTGGATCTTACTCTGTAGACCAGGCTGGCCTCGAACTCAGAGATCTGCCTGACTCTGCCTCCTGAGTATTGGGATTAAAGGCATGCACCACCGCTACCCAGCTGTAATGATTTCTATAACAAAGTTTGAAAGTAAAAACAAAAAAAGAAAGTAGAGGAATCGAGCAATTCTTGCTTCCCTAAGATGTAGCTGAAAATTCATGTTTTAGAGTTGTAGCTCAGAAACCACTAATGACGTCTCTAAAGGCAAAGTCTCTAAAGGCAAGCAGGATAGAAAGATTGTGGGTAGCAATGGAAGGTACTAGAAGACGGACAGGAAGAAAGTCCTGAGAGGAGAGAGAGAGAGAGAGAGAGAGAGAGAGAGAGAGAGAGAGAGAGAGAGAGAGAGAGAGAGAGAGAATATACGTTCATGCATGCACACAGGCTCTCCTGTGTAAGGGCCTGAAATTAACTATGGATACCTTTCTGTGATTTTACATCTTACCTTGTGAGCTAAGATCTCTCACTGAACCTTGATCTTGCAAGTATCTTTGTAGCAGGATGTAGTACTTTTGGGAATATACTCAGTGAAAGCTGAGTATGTTGGCTATTCCTCTTCCTCCCAGCTTGTACATGGATGTTGAGAATTCACACTCAGGTCCTCATGCTTGCATGGTAAATACTTTACCAACTGAACCATCTCTCTAGGTCTACAGTGTTAAAGTATGGTTCATGGGCTTCCTGGGGTCCTCAATTCCATTTAGGACTCCACAAGGTCAAAATCATTTTAATAATTACATTGCTATGTGATTTTCTTTCATTCTCATCTCTCATGCTTCTACGAGTATACACTGGATTTTCCAAGATATAGCACACTGCCTAAGAAGCAAACACGCATCTAGTTGTTTCTACCAGAGAGACGTGATGGAGCCTTGAAAAAATGTAAAATGTGCACATTTCTTACTATATTTTTGAAACACGTTTTTTTTCCAAATAAGTATATTATGTATATCAAGAGTCTTTTCATTACTATTTATTTTGTGATAGAGTCTCAGATGTAACTGTGTAACTCTGGCTGGCTTGAGACATTCCATCCTTCCATTTCAAATCTTCTGAGTGTTGGCATTATAGGCATGGGCCACTATTTCCAGTTTCCATTGCTTTAAGTGAAGTCGACAGCAAACAGTTTTAAAAAGTTCTCAGGTTCAATTTCTGATGCAGTATACAGCCATACATATCCCCCACTGGAGAAAAAGCCCGTTGAAACCTCAGTCATGTTTGTGAGTATAAAGAATTGTTGATACCGAAAAGCAAGAGATTGATCTGTGGAATGATGGACCAGAACTGAGAAAGACTAATTCTGCGTTTGGGGGCAAACAACTCTAGAGACTGTGGAACACAGAGCAGTATGTTGTTCTGTCTGAAGAGGAACTCTGGAATAGCCTAAGGAGTCAGGAGGGACTGTTGCAGACAGAGAACCCTGGGACATTCAATTTTGTGTTTTAACCCATTTGTAAGCCTAAATAATTGCAACACTGCCATCTAGTGCTCCATAATGAAAATATTTACCCCTCCCCACCCTTGGTTTATACAGATTGTTCCCGAACTGAGTAATTCTTTGGATTAAATAGCTCCACCTTCATTGCTCAATCTTATGTCTCCAATTACACAATTTTAAATGTCTTAAGGGTCTTCCCATCTTCTGTGTATATGTAAGTGCTTCTTTCTTCTTAGGGTTAGGATTCCCACTGGTACATCCTTTCACTCTTTATATTCCTGTCCTTGCGCGGAGGGAACAACTCACTTCAGAGTTGAGGAAATGGGACCAGTAACTTTTCTGTGCCCAACTTCTTTCTCCACAAGAATGTTTTAAATATCAACTTTTAATCGTGGATTGTTTTGGCTTAAAGAAAAGTTGCATGTTGGTTCAGAGAGTCCCTAAGGACACCCCTCCCACCCTGTCTCCTTGTTAATAGCAATCTACATTACTATGGTGTGCCCACCCAAGCTCTATCCAATGGTAGACATGTTCCACATTTAGACAGATGGCCGTGCAATTTCAGAAAAAGAGGCCTGGGGAGCAGAGAGGAAAAAGATAAGACAGGCTGTATAAAAGCTTACAACTCAGTTGTTATCACCACCCCTTCATAGCCATACTAGAAGCCAGAAAGTCATAAACCTATATCTTCAATTGCCTCCTTCCCCACCCCTGCCACATCTCTCTCTCTCTCTCTCTCTCTCTCTCTCTCTCTCTCTCTCTCTCTCTCTCTCTCTCTCTCACACACACACACACACACACACACACACACACACACACACGTACACACAAAGGGGGGATTGGGAGGAATTGGTTAGAGGAGTATTCTTGGGGAATTATATAACTTAGAAGCCATGCCCATGTACTACATTAAAAGGGAAAATATTAACTTGGTCAGAACCTAGGGCAATCCAAGTCCGTTAAGAACAAGGGTGAGCTGGGAGATGAAAGCCTAATCCTTATCTTAGACAACAGGACTCAGAGTCTTGTCACAGCTGTGGCCACTTGAGTGGGGTCCTCCGGCCTAGTGCTCTTCTTATTTTCATTTGTGTTTGCACTCTGAGGCTCTGGGTCTGGGGTGAGAGGTCACTGGTCTTCACAGCTGCTCAACTCCCCTGGCTGAAGTCCGAACCTCCCATTAGCTCCGGTTAGCCGAGAGTGACAATTGTATCTCTGCAGCCATGACTTTTCCTGTGGGGTTTGGATGGGGAGCAGCCACTGCCGCTTATCAAGTAGAAGGTAGGAGAAGATGTTTCTCCCTCACTGGGGCTGGGATGGATACTTCTGGTGGATTCTGTGTTCCTTGGGAGGAGGGTGGAGTGTTGAACAGGCAAAAATGGAAGAAAAACGCAGACGTCTATAAATGAAACTGTCTCTTTTTAGACGGAAGAGGAGGCCACATCCCCTTGCTCCTTCCTCAGTGGCGGCGGGTGAGGGATGAGGGTGGGATGCAGCTGCTTTGCACTCAGTCCTAGCTACCTGAGGAGTCAGTTCCCATTGGATCAGCTGCTTTCCTGATTGGCTTCTGGAACAAATTTGCCATGTGTTTAGAAAAGAATGTTTTCTCCCAGTGGCTAGAAAAGTGTTGAGTAAATTCCTCCCAAGAGCCCTTCGTTAGCTGGTAAACATGCTCTGCTCTGTTCCAAGGGAGCCAAAGCTAGGCATTACCTTGAACATGTCACCCACTTCTTGGGTTAGTTCATATGAGCGGAATAATGGATTACCAGGTATAAATGGTAAGTTCAAGTGTGCTTGGTGTCTCAGTGCCTGTTTCCACCTATAACCTCCATAGATGGCATGAAGTCATTATCTCCACAACTGCCATACACATGATCTAATCATCTGTAAAACAGAAAAATTGGATTTAGTTTTCTAAAACACATGTATCCTCTTGTCCTGCCGAGGAATGAGAATTCTTCCCCTCACCCCTGGTTTTTCCAGGCAGGGTTTCTCTGGAACTCATTCTGTAGATCAGGCTGTCCTTGAACTCACAGAGATTTGCCTGCCTCTGCCTCTGAATGCTGGAACTAAAGGTGTGTGCCATTGCTGCCTGGCAGAATGAAAAGTTCATAACAGCTACCACAGAGAAAATATTTATTTGGTCATAGAAGCATATGGTGAAACCCTAGGTTAAACAAAGGTAAAATGTTTTCTTGTAGCTTTCTATAATTGCTGTAACAAATGATGCCACGCGGTGTGGCTTCAGCAACTAAAATTTGTTCTCTGACAGTCCCAGAGGCTAGTACTGGCCATTTGAAGATACAATTAGCTCTACCGTACTGGAGTAGGGCAGGGCTCTACTGATCCACTGTAAACGAAGTCCTCATACAAAGAAGTTTGGACATGTAAAGAGACCCACAAGAACACCATGTAACGCCAGGCAGGCACGCCTTTAATCCTAGCACTTGGCAAGAGAATCTCTGTGAGTTTGAGGCCAGCCTGGTCTACAGAGTGAGTTCCAGGATATCCAGGGCTACAGAGAGAAACCCTGTCTCAAAACAACAACAACAACAACAACAACAACAAAACAAAAACAAAAAATCCCCCCAAAACCAAAAAAACCCAACCAACAAACAGATAACAGACAAACAAAACAAAAAATCACGTGACAATAAATGTGGAAATTGGAATGACACAGCTATAAGCTAAGAAACCCCAAGAATCAGTGGCCACCACCCCGGACTGAGAGGAGGCGGGAAAGGCTCCTAGTTGAGGTCCTAGTAGCTGCAGGGCTCTGCTGGCCTCTTGAGTCCGAGTTGCTCCTTTTTAACAAAGACAGAGACCAGATTTCTCCTCATTGTGTGAGTCTCCCTTCCAGAAAACTAATAATACCTAAGTGGTAACAGGTCAGCCAATGAAGTAATTTCTAATTATGTAAGGGCTGGACCGCCCATCAGTTGCCGTGAGGAGTCATGTGGAAGGCTGGAGAGTGACACAGGATCAGTGTTATTTCACCTAGGGCTGAAAGGATGTGAAGGGAGCCATTTGAATGGGGGGCATTTTCTAGGCAGAATAACAGAGGACAGGCTTATCTCTGCACAAACAAGGCTGCCGTTGGTCCCAGAAGCTTTTACTGCTCTGCTTTCTCCCAGACCTGTAAAGAAGAGTTCTTGCTGTGACTGCCATGTACAAGGCATCTCCATGGGAGGATAAGAACTATGATTTAAGTGTCCTTTGAAAGAATGTCTGAGAATGCTCTGGTCAGCAGGGATTCCATGTCACATCCTCCCAGAATGGTCTCTTACATTCGAGATAATTTTTCACTTGGTCAGGTGGATTACAGAAAGGGTGTCCTTCTCTCACAGTAAAGGAGATGATCTTTGTTCCTTTTCTCTTTGGAAGGGAGGCCCAACAGGTTAGGGAGGAGGTGGCATTTCTTTGGAATACAGTAAGTGGAACTAGGCTTTCGAAGCACAGGACATTATGATTATGAAGATGGGCTCTGGAGCAAGACTTCATAGATGCAGGACCCACCTCTACTTCTTCCTAGCTTTGTGGTTTTGACAAATTATTTACTTCTCTCTTCTTTTTTTTAACCTTCATTTTTTTTTTGTCAAAGTTCTTTTATTTTTTTTTAATTTAATTTATTTTATTTTACAATATAATTCAACTTTACATATCAGCCATGGATTCCCCCGTTCTCCCCCCTCCCGCCCCCCCTCCCCCCAGCCCACCCCCCATTTCCATCTCCTCTAGGGCAAAGACTTCCCCGAGAATTGAGATCAACCTGGTGGACTCAGTCCAGGCAGGTCTAGTCCCCTCCTCCCAGGCTGAGCCAAGCGTCTCTACCAAGCCCCAGGTTTCAGACAGCCAATTCATGCACTGAGCACAGGACCCGGTCCAACTGCTTGGATGCCTCCCAAACAGATCAAGCCAATCAACTGTCTCACCCATTCAGAGGGCCTGATCCAGTTGGAGGCCCCTCAGCCATTGGTTCACAGTTCATGTGTTTCCATTCGTTTGGCCACTCGTCCCTGTATTCCATCCATCCCTGGTCCCAACAACTCTTGCTCACATAAACCCTCCTCCTTCTCGCCAATTGGACTCCCGGAGCTCCACCCGGGGCCTGACCTTGGATATCTGCATCCAGTTCCCTCAGTCATTGGATGGGGTTTCTAGCACGATGATTAGGGTGTTTTTAACCTTCATTTTTTTTTATGTATATGGGTGTTTTGACTACATGCATGTCTAGGCATTATTTGTGTGCCTTGTCTGTGCATCTCCTGGGACTGGAGCTACAGATAGCTGTAGGCCAACATGTGGATGCTGGGAACTAGATCCAGGTCTTCCATAATAATGGCAATTACTTTAACCACTGAGCTGTTTGCCCAGCTCCTCTGCTCTTCTTGTTAAGCGGAAAGGAACAGAATTTGGGCAAATTGAATTTAACAGAGTTTATCTGAATAAAGAAAGGATTCATGAATCGGGCAGTCCTCAGAGCTGTACATATTCAGAGAGCTCTACCTAGTAATGTGAGCACACAGGGATTATAGGCAGATGAAGGGAGTGATGGGGCAATCACTGAATGGGCAGAGCTCAGCAGTTGCCTTATCCATGTCTTACCGTTTGGAGCCTCTGATTGACTGACAGCTTGGCTTCTAAGATTGCCCCAGGCTTGGTTATTTTAGTGCCTTCTGACAGAGATGTTGTACACACAGAGCTCTTAACAGCTCTGATTGCTGCACATAACCTGCACAGGGCCAGCAGGGATGGGTAAGGGCCCACAAAGCCCACCCCTAGTTGAGTTATGGAGTCAGAAGCTGCTGCGGGAGGGAGACTCAGTTTTATTTAGAGATAAGCCACCTGATAGGTTGCCCATGACCCAGTGGCCTCCCCTACAACCATGTACATATGACTGACACTGATTGAACTCAGTAGGATATATATATATATATATATATATATATATATATATATATATATATATGAAAAGGACTTCAATTTAAGGGCAATATAGGGAGCAAGTGGAAAGGAGAAATGGATTTGAGCAAAATACGTTGTACTCTACTATGATTTTTAAAAAAATAAAAAAAAACACAATTAAAAAAATACTCTTTAAGTTAGGTTGTAGTTCATTTACATTTAAGCTAGGTTTCAATTCTCTTTGTATATAAAGAGCTCCAGGTGAAATTTTGTTGATTTTAAGTCTTCCTTGTTAGCCTCTTAGTCTTGAAAGCTCACTTCAACCTTGGCACTGCCTCCACGGTCACCATTGTAGTGAGCTTGTTTGGTCTCAGCATTGGCTTCAGAATTCCCTGTGTCAAATTAATTGGATGACTGTCTTAAATTTTTTTTTGATTTGTTTATATTATTTTATGGATATAAGTGTTTTGCCTGCATGAGTGTATGTGCACCAACCACGTGCATGTCTGGTGCCCAAGGAGGTAAGAAGAGGGCATTTGGATTCCCCAGAGCTGAAGGTTATGAGACACCATGTGGGTGCTGGGGACTGAAACCCCATCTTGTACAAGAATAGCAAGTGCTGTTTATCAGTGAATCATCTCTCAAGCTCCTTTATGATCTATTCTCCACATTTTTTCCATTTTAACCACAGTGAGGCCACTTGATATACCAAGGATACTACATTTGAGACTCCTGAGTATACACAACCTAATTGGGGAGAATATTGTGGTAGACATTAGGGAAATGTGATAAGAAATTAGAGTACTCTTCCTATCAAGAATGTCTATAAGAAAAATTGATCAAACTCAAACAACTAAAAGTTTAGGCAGTAAAGATACTCCATCAATATTAAAATCCATCTGGTCATGATGTTTGGGGCATGATGGCAAATAAGACTCCTAGTCACTACAAAAATGATCTTATTAAAAAAGGTATCTATTTTTTTGGGTGCTTTGACAATACAGCTGTAGTACACCTAGAGAACTCCTAAAAATATAGTTCCAGACTTGTTTTTCCAAAGATAATTTCTTTTAAAAAAGTTGTTACTTTATGTGTATGGATGTTTTGCCTGATCATATGTCCATATACCCTATGTGTGCTTGGTGTTCATGGAAAGGGGGCAACAGATCCCCTGGAACTGGAATTACAAACAGTTATAAGCTGCCATGTGGGTGGCAGGAATCGAATCCAGGTCCTTGGGAAGAGAAGCCGGTGCTCTTACCCACTAAGCCATTTTTCCAGTTCCCAAAGATATTGTCTTGAGGAGTCTTGTTGGATTTAACTGAGTTATTTTATTTAATCCTTCCCTAGATTCTGTCTAGTAAAAAGCTGTTCAAATAAGGCGAAAGGTCTCAAAAAACCACAAGTCTATGAAGTTCAAATTTGATAGAGAACTCACCCATGACCCCATATGCTGCAAAATATCAATGGATCGGATGGGTCCTTCAAAACTGTATTTGGTGCTGCTCCCGGGCTTCCTGCGTATATAGTTCAGATCTCACCTCTGATGACAATCTGTTAAAAGGGAAACTTTAGGCAAATCGGTTTTAGTAGAGTTTATTTGAGCAAGGAAGTGATTTATGAATTGGCTTGTTCCCTGAACCAGTCAAGATTCAGAAACTCTTAGCATAACAAGGGAAGATGAAATACTAGTTTCTCAGTTTCCTTAATTGCAGAACATGAAACTAGCGAAGTTCACACTATAGATGTTGTCTGGGTGAGCATATGTAATTGGAGCACAGAATGCCTAGTGCATGTTGCTCATTAACATGAACACAAATGCCCACATTAACACCAATACTATCATTTATTTTTCTCTTTCTGCTATGCACACCCCAGTCTGTACTGGTGAGCAGAGTACCATCATCTGCTTCATTTAGTGGGAATGCTGTTTCTTGCTTTGACTATAAGTTACACACTCCCAACTCCTTTCATGTTTTCCACTATCTCTTTGAGCAGCTGCTGAGAGAGAGAGAGAGAGAGAGAGAGAGAGAGAGAGAGAGAGAGAGAG